>JACEEZ010023361.1:250485-252985 GCA_016584305.1 Chionoecetes opilio
AACAACCATTAACAACCACTAACTACATTGTGTTTCATCCCATAGCCATTACAACCTTTCTAACCCTTGGGGAAAACATGGAAACTGCGAATTGCTCCAAATGACTGTTTTAACGAACGATCGTTTCTTATAAGCCACTAAGTATGATAAGGAATATGTGTTTGTTTTGTGTTGTGTTTGAGTGTGATAGCGAGTGTGTGGAAGACGAGCACTAGTGTGACGATGCCTCCCATGGATACGAATATTTAAATATAGTCTTGAAGTGAGAATTGGATCTGATTCCGAACAGATAATAAGAGTCAATGATTCTGTGAGATAACATGACAGGTGTGTTCGAGGGGTAATTTTCGATATTTTTGGCACCGTGAATGACCGAATGTGTTTGTTTGTTTGTTTGTTTCTTTGTTTCTTTGTTTTTGTGTGTGTGTGTGTGTGTGTGTGTGTGTGTGTGTGTGTGTGTGTGTGTGTGTGTGTGTGTGTGTGAGGCACATTGGTCATTTCGAAATTCCGTAACAATGGAAGTCAAATCTGTTCATTCAGCAAAGTGATCTGCATTCTATAGAAAAATATATAAAAAAGACACAACAATTAGACTATAACCTGGACTATCTAGGTGAAGGGAGGCTCCGGGAGGGTGACACAGCCGCCTAGAGATGGCGCGACCTGCCACGCCCTCGCTAACAAGGTCAAGGCACTGGGGGTCAGGCGTCAGTGGTCCTCTCGTGACTTACTCAATACCAAGCTGATGTGCCTCTGGACCACTGATGAGCGAACGGCCTCGGAGGCGGACCCTTTAAATCCTCCTGTGCACAACATGTATTACTTTTTCCTCACGTTGTTTCTTCGTGTTGTGTCGTGGCCAGGTTGTCACTGTGGCGCGCCTTCCCCCTGGATGCACTGTTGCCAAAGTCACGGGGAGGCGATGCGACTCTTAGGGCGCACACACACACACAACCTTAGCTGGACGCCTTCACGCCCCCTTTGGAACCGTGGTTACTGAGACACTGTGTGACTAGATCAGGTGTTATGATCCAGAGTGTAACCGCTGGGGGCACCACCCTCCCGTGGTGTGGCGAGGAGAGGGACCCACAGCGAGGCACCGGCTAGGGCACGCAGCCGCCATCTTTGCACAAGGTTGAGGAGACTTCTGCTCACGGGGGAAGCTGAAAGGCTTTGGAAGGCTTGAGCATTAGATGAGTTTTGGTGAGCTGTGACGTGTGTCCCAGGATGGCGTGAGTGCCCCGGCGCGGCCTTCAGGTGAAGCTGGACGCCCCCAGAGACGCGTGGCGGGAGGGATCTGAGTTCTGCTTCCCCCCAGCCACGAGTCCAAGGTTTGCAGGTTTGGTAGGGTGAGGGATGGACTCGTTCCAGGAACTCTGCCACAAAACACCAACTCCTTTCCGCGACACTCCGCTACAACCGCGCCTTCAGGACACGCCTCTGAGACAGGTCCTGAGGGCGGCTGGCTGGAGGCTCCCCTGGCACCCTGGTGACGCCCGGCAGACCCAGACCCAGGTGACCCTCATCACGGTGACGATGAAGGGTCTGGGTTATCTGGAGGGACTGATGCCCTTCTTAGCCAGGAGGTGGCGCAGCTTCTGCAGGTTGGTCCTGGTGATGGAGTCGTCGGGCTTGAGACGCAGCGCCTCCAGGTAGCTGGACTCGGCCTCTAGCAACTTGCCGTTGACGTGCAGCATCGCGCCCAGGTTCATGTGCGAAGTCGCCTCCTTGGGGGAACAACGAACCTTGGCATTACTGATCCCGGACACCCCCACGCCACACTAACACCCTCAACACCCGCCCACCCCCCTTTATCACAGCAAAACCCTCAACACCCGCCCACCCGCCTATATCACAGCAAACCCATCAACAGCAAACAAGCAAACAAAACCCAGCAGAGCACAGCGGCGCCCCTGCCCACCCACGCTCGTGTGTTTATAGGTTCAGGTGATAACGCTCAGTAACAAGCACGGTCCCGACGCCTACCTGAGGTCTGAGGTTGACGGCCAGGCGGTAGTATTCCTCCGCCTGCTTGTTTCTGCCCGCCTGCCGCAGGGTGTTGGCGGCGTTGAAGATAATCTCGTACTCGGAGGGCGCCAGCTGGGCAGCCTTCACGTAGTGGTCGGCGGCGTCCTCATGTCGCTCCACCTCTGACAGGAACTGGCCTGCATGGAGAGACAGATGAAGGCTGTTAGGTAAAAGCTTAAATAAAACTACCTGAAAGAAAGCCCGGCCCCGAATAAGGCTGTTTCCACTCATTGCGTCCTGGCGGGCAGTGCGCGCGGCCAGGCAACAGCGCTGACACACGTCCGCGGCGCGCCCCCACTCTCACCTCTTGTCGCCACGGGCAAGTGCATTCCCTCCGCACCAACACTACATGCTACATGAAAACTGAAAGCTAAGTTGAAAATAATGAGCAGCGTTATATAATTTTCGGGATAAATTATGGGAGAGACGAGATTCCTGTCTCCGTGGAGGTTATGGTTCGCAGTGTTCCCAG
>JACEEZ010023361.1:272985-285485 GCA_016584305.1 Chionoecetes opilio
AATCCTCAACAACGCTGCCCAAAAGGATCAAGCCACGCAACCCACACTAGAAACCGGTGTAGAATAATAGCCCTTAAAGATGTCTAGTAATAAGGGTGTGTTTTGTGTGGTCGGGTGAGGTTGCGGGTTGCGTGCGTGAGGTAAGGGCGCAACGTGTCAGCTGATGGCGTGGACTGAGGACAAGTCAGGCGATCATTAAGCACTGTCACAAGGGTACGATAAGCAGAGCCAGACCTGGCCACATCAGCAAGGTCATATGTGTGTGTGTGTCCCTCTACCCCCCTCTCTCTATCTCCCCCCCTCTCCCTCCCTCCCCGCCATCACACGACTCTGTTGGGGGTGGCGAGAGAGAGAGAGAGAGAGAGAGAGAGAGGAGAGAGAAGAGAGAGAGAGAGAGAGAGGGAGAGAGAGAGGAGAGAGAGAGAGAGAGAGAGGAGAGAGAGAGAGAGAGGAGAGAGAGAGAGAGAGAGAGAGAGTAGAGGAGAGAGAGAGAGAGAGAGAGAGAGAGAGAGAGAGAGAGAAGAGAGAGGAGAGAGAGAGAGAGAGAGAGAGAGAGGAGAGAGAGAGGAGAAGAGGAGAGAGAGAGAGAGAGAAGAGAGAGAGAGAGAGAGAGAGAGGATACAGATGTTCCACTCAGTTTCGTTCGATGTGAAAATTGTTGTTCCACCAAATTTGAGTCTGTTTTCTTATTCTCACAATTATTGTATCCTCCTCCTCCTCCTCCTCCTCCTCCTCCTCCTCTTCCTCCTCCTCCTCCTCCTCCTCCTCCATCTTCTAGTTCACACCTTCCTTCACATTCTTTATATTATTTCTAATCAACCCAATCTCTCTCTCTCTCTCTCTCTCTCTCTCTCTCTCTCTCTCTCTCTCTCTCTCTCCTCTCTCTCTCTCTCTCTCTCCTCTCTCTCTCTCTCTCTCTCTCTCTCTCTCTCTCTCTCGTGACAGGTGTTAGAGGGAGGGATAGAGGCAGGCAGGAAGGGAGGGGGGGCGGGGGGGCAGGACCTAATATAGACTAATGACAGGAGCTGATGATAACTAAGCAATCATTAACTAACGCCACCTGGACAAGAGTGAGATAGGAGTGTGACACGCCTCTCTATCGGAACTAATGTCGCCTGTATCACCACCTCGCTACGCAGGGAAAACTGTGAGGGAAGCGTTGTAGGGGTGTGGTAGTGTGGTAAGCGTAGTGGTATATAGTAAGTGTAGTGGTAGTTATAGTAGTGTGTGAGAGAGAGAGAGAGAGAGGAGAGGAGAGAGAGAGAGAGAGAGAGAGAGAGAGAGAGAGAGAGAGATAGGGATAGAGAGAGAGATGACAGAGAGAAGAGAGAAGAAGATAGTGGATATCTTAAAGGAATACCATATGGAAGCATGATACACAAATATATTCTGCACACACACACCTATCACACACACGCGCGCGCACACACACACACACACACACACACACACACACACACACACACACACACACACACACACACACACACACACACACACACACACACACACACACACACACACACACACACACACACACACACACACACACACACACACACATTTTAGCACCAGATAAACGAAAAGGGAAAAAAATTGCTATCTTGAAAACTGGCATAAAAAAAAATAACACGAAAATTAAAGTAATATTTAAGAATACCGACTTAGTTTGATGGGCATTTCCTGTCTATTAGTGAAGTTAGGTATTCTGTTTTCTTACTCTCATAATTATTGTATTCTTCCTTCTCTTTACATTCCTCCTCCTCCTCCTCCTCCTCTCCTCCTCCTCCTCCTCCTCCTCCCCTCCTCCTCTCTCCCCTCCTCACTTCTTTATTGCTTCTCCTTCTTTTAGCCTGTTCTCACATTTGCTCCTCCTCTCCTCCATTCTGATTCACACTTCTTCAATTTTTTATATATTTAGGAAGTATTGATAAAGATAAGTATGATAGTAAGAACGGAGGTGATGAGGAGTTAAGCAATTATAAAAGTAAAGAATAATGAGGTTGTGGTGGAGGAAGAAGGTTGAAAGAAGAGTAGAAGGAAGGAAGGAAGGTTGATAAAGAAGAGTAAAGGAAGGAAGGAAGGTAATAAAGAAGAGTAAAGGAAGGAAGGAAGGTTGATAAAGAAGAGTAGAAGAAGGAAGGAAGGTTGATAAAGAAGAGTAAAGGAAGGAAGGAAGGTTGATAAAGAAGAGTAAAGGAAGGAAGGAAGGAAGGTTGATAAAGAAGAGTAAAGGAAGGAAGGTTGATAAAGAAGAGTAAAGGAAGGAAGGAAGGTAAATAAAGAAGAGTAAAGGAAGGAAGGAAAGTTGTAGCAGTGTGTATAATACTGCTAAGGAAGAGTAGAAGGAAGGAAGGAAGGTTGTAACAGTGGGAATAATACTGCTAAATTAGAGTAAAGAAAGGAAGGAAGGAAGGAAGGATGTAGCAGTAGGTAATAACGTAAGAACGAAGGTAAGGAGGAAGGCTGTAGCAGCATTAAGACGATAAAGGAAAGGTAAGAAGGAGGAGGAAGGATGAACAGTAGGGTTATAATACTGCTAAGGAAGGTAAGGAGAAGGAAGGAAGGATAAGAAGAGGAGAGGAAGGTATATGTAGGATATACTGTAAGGAAGAGTAAAGGAGGAGGAAGGAGGTTAATAAGAAGGAGGAGGAAGAGAATCAATATTGTGGTTATAATACTGCTAAGGAAGAGTAAAGGAAGGAAGGAAGGAGGATTAATAAGAAGGAGGAGGAGGAAGAGAATCAATATGCCGCCGGTGCCCATCTGATATTCCGGGATTACAATAAAGATTCCATCAAGCGAGGGGGGCTTCTGGCTGGCGAGAATAACAAGACAAGCGCCTCAAGCTGCCTCATGATCAATACGGAGCCAGCAACAAACACACACCAACACACACCACTCCTAGATCCCTCCTCCTTATCCTACCTCCTTATCCTACCTTCCATCCTTCCTTCCTTCCTTCCTTCCTTCCTTCCTTCCTTCCTTCCTTCCTTCCTTCCTTCCTTCCTTCCTTCCTTCTCTATTATATTCTCCAGCAACAAACACACACCAACACACACCACTCCTAGATCCCTCCTCTTCCTCCTTATCCTTCCTTCCATTACAGTTTTAATAAGGAGTGGTTCTGTTGCTGTTTGAACCTTCCTTTGTAGCCCTTCTCCTCCTAATCTTCCTGCTCATCCTCCCTTCCTTCCTTTTCTATCATGCTGTCCTATTTCTCACACTCAAACAGTTACAATACGGATTTGTTCTGTTGATGTTTGAAGCTTCCTTTGTAGCTCTTCTCCTCCTCCTCCTCCTCCTCCTCCTCCTCCTCCTCTATATCACTTCATTTCCGGCCAGCTTCGGCTGGAGGGATGGGTGGGTGGGGAGGAGCCTTCTACTTTCCTATCCTTTCTCTCTTATCATCTAGTTAGTGTAGTGCAGTTTAAAGCAAACAGCCTTGTAAGGACCTATCGGTCTGTTGCTGTTTGTGTTTCCTTTGTAATCCTTTGTAATCCTTTGTAAAAATCCTCCTCCTCCTCCTCCTCCTCCTCCTCCTCCTCCCTCCTCCTCCTCCTCCTCCTCCTCCTCCTCCTATGAAGAAACGGGAAAAGCAGGAAAAGAAAATGACGGGGGGGGGGGGGAGAAAGTGTGTTTTTAAAGCTCGGCACTGACTCATCAAGGATTGCAAGGCGCACGATTGTGACATCAACGAGCTAACAAGAAGAAGAGGAGGAAGATGAACAAGAGGAAGAAGAAGAGAAAGAGGATAAAGAAGAGGAAAAAGAAGAAGAGGAGGAAGATGAACGAGAGGACGAAGAAGGAAAAGAGGACAAAGAAGATGAAAAAGAAGAAGAGGAAGAAGTTGTTTTTTTTTCCTTCACCACCACCACCACCACCTTTCGGGCCCCCTAAAGCCCGAGCTCCTTCCATTACGGGTGGAGCAAATCTTAAACAACAACAACAACAACAACAACAACAACAACAACACCACCACCACCGCAACCCCCACTCTCACCTGCGGCTGGTAGTGTGACGGCATCCTCTCCACCGCCTCCTGATACACCTCAATCGCCCTCTCGAAGTGACCGTCATCCGCGTACAGACGACCCAGGTTGAACAGCGCCGAGATCTTGGTGGACTCGTGCGTCCTCGGGTCCTTCAGGCCGGAGCCGTCCAGTTGGGAGCAGTGGCGGTACACCTCGGCCGCCTCCGCCCTTTGTCCGAGGAGCCCCAGCACTAACCCCATGTTGAGGTGTGCCACTGACGAAGGAGGAGGTAGAGGGTTACTTATACTTGTTGTGACGTGGAGAAGGAGGAGGTGCAGGTGGAGGAGGAATTAAAATTATTATTATTTTTTTTTTTTTTAAAGATTTTAGTGTTTTTTCTGAGGAGGATGGTACTGTTGGAATTTTTTTTCAGTTTTTTTTTTCTGTGAGGAGGATGGTACAGTGGGAATTTTTTTTTTGTTAAGATTTTAGTATTTTTGTTTTCTGTGAGGAGGATGGTACAGTGGGAATATTTTTTTTTTTTTTAGATTTCATTTTTTTCTTTCTGTGAGGAAGGTATAATGGGATCTTTTTTTATTACGAAAAGTAACTGAATATACCAAATTAGTTAGTGGACAAGGATAATAAACAGGTCATATCTATAAAATATTGCTTATATTCACTAAAAATCTTCTAATGGTATCCAAATTACAATGGAAATTACGTTCTGGGTCTAAAGGGTTAAAAAAGAAAGAAAACTTAAATGAATCCACACCCAAAGTGACAATTACCCAACACTCCCTGATGGCAATTTGACGTACTCGCACTTAACATAAAAACTAGTTAATGGCAATAAAAACAGGTTTAATCATCCCTTGATAACTCTTTGAAAGCAGTTAATCTTAAGAATGATTTTAAGAGAAGAATATTGAATACTACTCACTTGCCATCCTCGGCCGAAACTGTATCGCTAATTTGTATTCCTGGAGCGCTTCTGTGTACCGTTTTTGCTCTTGGAAAAGTATACCTCTGAAAGCATAGAATGAAGGATTAATTATGAACTGAACTAATGTATTAATAATGAACTGACATATTCTTTAGTAAGTGTTTGTATCATAGCTAATGTACGTGAGATGGAAGTGAGTTAAGAGTAGCAATGAGGACTAGAAAATATTATGTATTTAGTAATATTATATCACTCACTCACTCACTCACTCACTCACTCACTCACTCACTCACTCACTCACTCACACACAGACACACGCACACACGCACACACACACACACACACACACACACACACACACACACACACACACACACACACACACACACACACACACACACACACACACACACACACACACACACACACACACACACACACACACACACACACTCACACTCACACTCACACACTCACACACACAAACACCCACACACACACACAACACACACACACACTCACAGGTTGTAGTGGACATCCGCCATGTTGGACCTGTAGGAGAGAGCTTTCTTGTAGGCCCACTCTGCCTCCTCCTTCTTGCCTTGCGAACTTAGGATGTTGGCGAGGTTACCGTACGCTGCAGGGGGAGAGGGAGAGAGGGAATGAGTGACAGATAGCAGGCGTGAATTACTGACTGTGTGTGTGTGTGTGTGTGTGTGTGTGTGTGTGTGTGTGTGTGTGTGTGTGTGTGTGTGTGTGTGTGTGTGTGTGTGTGCCAATGTATTCGCAATATATAAACTAATTTCATACCTGGGAAAAAAAAAGAGGAATTATTCACACCATAACAATACTGACAAAGATGGAGGTAATGAATGAAGGATAGGAAGGAAGGAAGGAAGGAAGGAAGGAAGAAGGAAGGAAGGACTAGAGGTGATGAGAAAAAACGATGATGTGAAATATTAACCATGAAAGAAAACAACAGTCAAACAAAAACATATGAATGAAGATTTAAAAACTTGACATCAATTATTATTATTATTATTTTTTATTTTTATTTTTATTGCTGATACTGTAGTCAATAAATAAAGATGACATATTGCCCAATTAGAAGAAGGAACTTGAATCATGGTACACATAAAGGGAAATGGGAGAAAGGGAGGGACGTATTTGTGTCTAACCTAACCTACCTAACCTAACCTAACCTTAACTTATTATAGCAGGAATTTGATCAGTCTGTTTGTAGCAGGAATTTGATCAGTCTGTTTGTAGCAGGAATTTGATCAGTCTGTTTATAGAGGATTGATAAGTTGTTTATAGGCAGGAATTTGATCAGTCTGTTTGTAGCAGGAATTTGATCAGTCTGTTTGTAGCAGGAATTTGATCAGTCTGTTTATAGCAGGAATTTGATAAGTCTGTTTGTAGCAGGAATTTGATCAGACTGTTTGTAGCAGGAATTTGATCAGTCTGTTTGTAGCAGGAATTTGATCAGTCTGTTTATAGCAGGAATTTGATCAGTCTGTTTGTAGCAGGAATTTGATCAGTCTGTTTATAGCAGGAATTTGATAAGTCTGTTTGTAGCAGGAATTTGATCAGACTGTTTGTAGCAGGAATTTGATCAGTCTGTTTGTAGCAGGAATTTGATCAGTCTGTTTGTAGCAGGAATTTGATCAGACTGTTTGTAGCAGGAATTTGATCAGTCTGTTTGTAGCAGGAATTTGATAAGTCTGTTTGTAGCAGGAATTTGATCAGTCTGTTTGTAGCAGGAATTTGATCAGTCTGTTTATAGCAGGAATTTGATCAGTCTGTTGTGCAGAATTGTCATCGTTTATAGCAGGAATTTGATCAGTCTGTTTGTAGCAGGAATTTGATCAGTCTGTTTATAGCAGGAATTTGATCAGTCTGTTTGTAGCAGGAATTTGATCAGTCTGTTTGTAGCAGGAATTTGATCAGTCTGTTTATAGCAGGAATTTGATCAGTCTGTTTGTAGCAGGAATTTGATCAGTCTGTTTATAGCAGGAATTTGATCAGTCTGTTTGTAGCAGGAATTTGATCAGTCTGTTTGTAGCAGGAATTTGATCAGTCTGTTTGTAGCAGGAATTTGATAAGTCTGTTTGTAGCAGGAATTTGATCAGTCTGTTTATAGCAGGAATTTGATAAGTCTGTTTGTAGCAGGAATTTGATCAGCTGTTTAGAGGAATTTGATCAGTCTGTTTGTAGCAGGAATTTGATCAAGTCTGTTTGTAGCAGGAATTTGATCAGTCTGTTTGTAGCAGGAATTGACTCAGTCTTTATAGCAAATTGATAACGTGTACAGGATGACACTTGTAGCACCAAACACATACAGAATTTGATAAGCTGTTGACAGAAGATCAGACTTAGCAGAATTGACACTTGACAGGAATGACCACTTTATAGCAGGAAATGACACTAGCAGCAATACACGCTGCTTGTAAAGGAATTTGATAGGAAAGTTTGTAGCAGGAATTTGATCAGTCTGTTTGTCAGAATTTGTCATCTGTTGTAGCAGGAATTTGATCAGTCTGTTTGTAGCAGGAATTTGATCAGTCTGTTTGTAGCAGGAATTTGATAAGTCTGTTTGTAGCAGGAATTTGATCAGTCTGTTTGTAGCAGGAATTTGACCAGTCTGTTTATAGCAGGAATTTGATCAGTCTGTTTGTAGCAGGAATTTGATCAGTCTGTTTGTAGCAGGAATTTGATCAGTCTGTTTATAGCAGGAATTTGATCAGTCTGTTTGTAGCAGGAATTTGATCAGTCTGTTTATAGCAGGAATTTGATCAGTCTGTTTGTAGCAGGAATTTGATCAGTCTGTTTGTAGCAGGAATTTGATCAGTCTGTTTATAGGAGGAATTTGATCAGTCTGTTTATAGGAGGAATTTGATCAGTCTGTTTGTAGCAGGAATTTGATCAGTCTGTTTATAGGAGGAATTTGATCAGTCTGTTTGTAGCAGGAATTTGATCAGTCTGTTTGTAGCAGGAATGTACCCACACCCACCCACACACACACACCCACCCACACACACACACACACAACACACACCACACATACACACACACACACACACACACACACACACACACACACACACACACACACACACACACACACACACACACACACTGACTGACTTGGTAAAGGTCAAATGAAAGGTGAGGGAAAGATATATTACAGCTCTCTTCTTCCTCCTCCCTCCTCCTCCTCCTCCTCCTCCTCCTCCTCCTCCTCCTCCTCCTCCTCCTCCTCCTCCCTCGTCTTCCCTCACCCTATAATCTTTGTTTCTCTCATACCCTTCCTCCAACACTCCCTTCTCTCCAATCCTCCTCCTTTCCTTTTCACCTTTTCTTACTCCTCTTCCTCCCTCTCTACTTCCAACTACTACTTCTACGGCACTACTACTACTACTACTACTACTACTATACTACTACTACTACTACTACTACTATAATATAATAAATAGTAAGGATAGTAGTAGTAGTAAGGGAGTAAGAATGGCAGACAACCTTCCTTCTTTCATCCATCCATCCATCTATTTCCCTGTCCTTTATTAATGGTTTGTTGAAAGTAGCGTTGTGTGGATTGGTGTGTGGAGGCTGAAGGGTGAGCGAGTCTTCCTGGTCCTCCGTCTGTTCGGCAGGTCCCGTGTGAGTTAGAGATATAATTACCGGTGCAACAGGGAGCCATATAAATGCTAATAGCTTTTGACTCCTCGGCCCGAGACCCACCGACACACCGACGGGCCGACGGGTGGTTCCTAACGTGTGTTTGTTGTTGTCGGGAATCGTCAAGAAAATATATTGACAACTGATGTGACGGTGATTCTGACGTTTTTGTATTTTTTTGGGAAAAGTTGAAATATGAATGAAAAGGAATGAAATTAATGGAATGGTTAAAGGAATGAAAAAAAGGAATGGAAAGGTTAGAGGATTCGTCAAGAAAATATATAGACAGTTCATGTGAGGGTGATTCTGACGTTTTTGTATTTTTTGGGAAAAAGCTGAAATATGAATGAAAAGGAATGAAATGAATGGAATGGTTAAAGGAGAAAGGAAATGAAAAAAAGGAATGGAAAGGTTAATGGATTGGTCAAGAAAATATATAGACAGTTCATGTGACGGTGATTCTTAAGTTTTTGTATTTTTTTGGAAAAGTTGAAACATTGAATGAATGGAAAGGTTAGCTCCTTGAGGCCCAAAACGTAATTTACATTGTAATTTGGGTACCATTAGACTATTTTTAGTGAATATAAGTAATATTTTATAGATATGACCTGTTTAGTATCCTTGTCCACTAACTAATTCGCTATATTCAGTTACATTTCGTAATTTTATGGCTAACAACTGACGATTTTATATAGCAAAGGAAAGATCTGGGCGTGAAGGGGGTAAAGGATTCGTCAAAAAATAGATAGACAGTTGATGGTGGTGGTGGTGGTGGTGGTGGTGGTGATGGTGGTGGTGGTGATGATGATAGTGATGGTGGTGGTGATGTGGTGGTGGTGATGGTGATGGTGGTGGTGGTGGTGATGATAGTGACGGTGGTGGTGGTGATGGTGATGATAGTGACGGTGGTGGTGGTGATGGTGATGCTGGTGGGGGTGATGGTGGTGATGGTGATGGTGATCGTAATGGTGATCGTGATGGTGATGGTGTATTTCTCCTGACGAATCTATCCCATTTTTATGACATACAAAAATCCTTAACACCTAAGCTAAACTATAACTAAGAGGCCCATAAAGAGTTGATTCATGAGTTTGGAATGTGTCTTTCAAATTGATCAAAGAGAAAAATAAGTTGACTTGAATTCCTTTTAACACGTCTAGGGAAAGTATTGCAATATATTTTACGATTAGATTCACATGAGACTAAACGCTGAGTCATCTTAGGTAATGCATGACATCTGTTTTCCTCTGTATTGAGGTAAAACTATAACATTATTTGCTTATTATAATTTTTCATTGGCATAACTCTAGTAATTCACCTTTCCGAACAAGAAAATACGAATACAATTATTTGGATATGGTTAAAGGAAAGCGATGCAACCAATCAGTGTGAATGAGTGAATTGAGTGAAAATATATATTAAAACGAGTCAACCAGTGAGTGAGTGAGTGAGTGAGTGAATGAGTGAATGAATGAGTGAGTGGTGAGTGAGTGAGTGAGTGAGTGAGTGAGTGGGTGAGTGAGTGGGTGAGTGAGTGAGTGAGTGAGGAAAAAAGTGTAGTGTGTTAGATGTAGAAAGTAATTAGTGGTGTAAAAAACCGACCAAAATAATTATCGGTAAAAATGAGTAAATTGTGTGAAAATATATATGAAATCGAGTAAACCGATGAGTGAGTGAGTGAGTGAGTGAGTGAGTGAGTGGGTCGGTGCCGGGGTGGTCCTGGGCGGCCGGGCAGACAGCGCGGCCGAAATGCTAATGCAAAGGTAATTATCCGAGGCAGCCGGGAACGTTTGGCTTCGAACTAATAGAAGGCTTGGGCCGGAAGGCAGGAATTACACGTACATGTCCGCATATCTGTGTGTGTGTGTGTGTGTGTGTGTGTGTGTTGTGTGTGTGTGTGTGTGTGTGTGTTGTGTGTGTGTATTTATAGCAGTGCATATATGATAACTTCTTACATCCATATTCTTAGTATTGATGAAAGAACTTTATTGTGAAAAATTGTTGTTATTTTGTATTGTTATTGTCTGATATCATCGTCACACACCCAGAAGAGAGTAGATGAAAGAATAGTGAAAAAATGATGAGTAGTTATGTCGGGGTATCATCGCATATCACCAGAGAGAGAGAGGAGAGAGAGGAGAGAGAGAGAGAGAGAGAGAGAGAGGAGAGAGAGAGAGAGAGAGAGGGGTAAGACTTGGCAATTTTATGCAAATCTCTCAGTCTTCCTCTAAGCTCTCCCTCTTCACTTGTATGATTCATGTCCCATCATTATTATCATTTCCTGTAGCTCTCCTTCTGCTTGGCGCCTTGCTTTCGTCAGCCGCCATAACCTCGCGTCCCGCGCACACACTGCCTTTCTTTCTGCCTTACACCTCACTTTTTGCTTTAGTCTTCCTTTGTTCTCTTTATTTTTTATGTTTGCGTTTTTTTATTCTTCCATTTTTTTCCTTCCTTTTTTTCCCTTGTTTTCCTTCCTTCTTTTTATTCTTCCTCTTTTTTCCTTCCTTTTTTTTATTCTTCCTCTTTTTTCCTTCCTTTTTTTATTCTACCATTTTTTTCCTTCCTTTTTTTCCCTTGTTTTCCTTCCTTCTTTTTATTCTTCCTCTTTTTTCCTTCCTTTTTTTTATTCTTCCTTTTTTTTCCTTCCTTTTTTCCCCTGTTTTTCCTTCCATCTTTTAATTCTTCCTCTTTTTTCCTTCCTTTTTTTTATTCTTCCTTTTTTTTCCTTCTTTTTTCCCCTTTTTTTCCTTCCTTTTTTAATTTTTCCTCTTTTTTCCTTCCTTTTTTTTATTCTTCCTTTTCCCCCTTTTTTTCCTTCTTTTTTTGCCCTTTTTTTCCTTCCTTTTTTTATTCTTCCTTTTTTTCCTTCCTTTTTTATATTTTATATTTATTTTTATATTTTATATTTTTTTTATATTATTTTTATTATTTTATATTGACCTTCCCCATTTTTTCTTTTCTTCCCTTAACTATGTATACTGCAATTCCCGATGTCACTTCCTTTAAAAAATGCATTAATTATATCACTCATTTTTACAAACACCTCATTTTTTATCACACACAATTTTTTTTACCATTTCTACTAAAACCTCATTTTTATCACCCATTAATTTATTTCATTTCTACTAACACCATTTTTTATCACCCACTACTTTTTTTTTTTTTTCTCTCTCTCTCTCTCTCTCTCTCTCTCTCTCTCTCTCTCTCTCTCTCTCTCTCTCTCTCTCTCTCTCTCTCTCTCTCTCTCTCTCTCTCATGCACACACTCAAAAACTTACATAGAAGTGAAATAAGAGAAGATGAGATGCGAATGAGGTGTTCAATAAAAAATAAAATAATAAGTGAGAAAGGAGAGCCAAGTGAAGCGACCTTTTAATAATTATGTGTAAAAATCAGAAGACAAACAAGAAGGTAAACAAGAAGACAAACAAGAAGGTAAACAAGAAGGCAAACAAGAAGGTAAACAAGAAAGTAAACAAGACAAACAAGACAAACAAGAAGACAAACAAGAAGGTAAACAAGAAGACAAACAAGACGGTAAACAAGACAAACAAGAAGACAAGCAAGAAGGTAAACAAGACAAACAAGAAGGTAAACAAGACAAACAAGAAGGTAAACAAGAAGACAAACAAGAAGGTAAACAAGAAGGTAAACAAGAAGACAAACAAGAAGACAAACAAGAAGGTAAACAAGAAGGTAAACAAGAAGACAAACAAGAAGGTAAACAAGAAAGTAAACAAGAAGATAAACAAGAAGACAAACAAGAAGGTAAACAAGAAAGTAAACAAGAAGATAAACAAGAAGGTAAACAAGAAGACAAACAAGAAGGTAAACAAGAAGGTAAACAAGAAGACAAGCAAGAAGGTAAACAAGAAGACAAACAAGAAGACACAAGAAGGTAAA
>JACEEZ010023361.1:292985-297985 GCA_016584305.1 Chionoecetes opilio
CTAACGGGACCCGCACGCCGAAGCGACCATCCCGCCAGCCCAGGGAGAGACACTTGCAGATTGAAGCAGTGACGTAATGGAGTGCGGCCCACATAGGGAGTGCAATGCCTGAGGGGCGCGGGTTAAGGCTCCGCCCCCCACCGCTCTGCGCCACGTGTAGCGCGGTGACGACCCCAGCCGCGGCCTGACAGCTCCCGACCTCTGGCGGGACAAACTCACTCACCCGCCTCGCCTGTCCAAAGCTCTCCTAAATCACAGAGTCCAGGCGATGTTTCTCAGGTTTTCTGCCTCGCACAGCCGCTGTACGTCTGGCAATACTGCGCTCACATTGTTGAACAGAAAAAAAAGGTCCTCAGGGATAGATTCACGGGTAATACAAGTCCGGAGCCGAGCAGCGCGCCCGGCGGCACACAGCGGGGTGGCAAGCGGCCGCTACATCTCAGCGACAAGAGGGAAGAAGGCAAAGCATCTCGTAATTAAGCGCTTTCCTGAGGGCGGGTGTGAGAGCGGCGGAGCGGCCGTCACTTCAGCGTTGTAAGACATGCATCATCCCTGCCATAACGCCCTCCAGGGGATGCCCACCACACACTGCCACGCGAGAGAGGAGTGTGTGTGTGTGTGTGTGTGTGTAGTGTAGAGGCCACGCCGGTGTGGGAGGCAGACGGATTTATGGGTTAAGGCCGCGGAAGCTTTGTAACTCCCGGCATGTCAAGCCTGATGGACAAGATAGCTTTTTTGTGAGTGGGTGTGCAAATGAACGTATTTGTTTATATATATATATATATATATATATATATATATATATATATATATATATATATATATATATATATATATATTATATATATTCTATATATATATATATATATATATATATATATATAGGTATATATAATTATCGTCCATATAACAATGAATTAACACTTCATCAACACCCGAAACATATGACTGTGAACCGCAAGGATAATTTTTGTAATTTTATTTGGATCAGTTTTATATCCTGTTGAAATTTCCCGCGTAGGTCAGGGGCCGTGTTTTGTTGTGCGTGTGTTGCCTGCAGTGTTGTTCCTCGGGTGTTGCCGCGCTGAGGAGGCGCAGGAGTGAGAGAGACTAAAGGTTATGTCTATGTCAAAGAAGCGACGTGAGACCCATACACGTGTCTAAAATGCACCACATCCACTTGAGATAAAGTGTTTCTGGCTAAGTGTACCGCATCAGAGTATGGCTGGACACATAAACATAAGAACATAAGGAAGCTACAAGAGGCCGCGAGACCTACACGTGGTAGTTCCTGTTACTTAACACTACCTACATCCACCTTTCATCCCCATCCATGACATTATGGATGGGGATGGGATTGACACTCACTCAACGCCTTCCCTTCAACCCAACCTCAACCCCTCAACCCCTTCTCCCCTATAGCAGAGGCAAGCCAGGCAAGATATTGGTGTCCCCCTAACCCCCACACCCTCAAAACCCATCGCATAAACAGTGATGATGATGATGATGATGATGATGATGTACAAGCAAAAACCTAACAAACAGGAGACAAGTAAAAAAAAAAAAAAAAAAAAAAAAAAAAAATATAAAGGTGATAAACAATGACTCGTAAAATTAGTACTTCTAATAACCCGTGTCATAAATTCCTTGAAGATTACCCCCATTAAGGAAGTATTTGCTGCAGAGAGAGCGCGTCAGGAGGGAGGAAAATAGAGTGCGAGCGTTGAGGAAACACTGCAACACATACACATACAAGGAGGCGTCATTAAACTGTTGCGTAGCTAATGGTAGTATAGTGTAGTGGATGGTAGTGGTAGTGTAGTGGATGGTAGTGGTAGTGGATGGTAGTGGTAGTGGATGGTAGTGGTAGTGATAGTGTAGTGGATGGTAGTGATAGTGTAGTGGATGGTAGTGGTAGTGGATGGTAGTGTAGTGGATGGTAGTGTAGTGGATGGTAGTGGTAGTGTAGTAGATGGTAGTGGTAGTGGTAGTGGATGGTAGTGGTAGTGTAGTGGATGGTAGTGGTAGTGTAGTGGATGCTAGTGGTAGTGGATGGTAGTGGTAGTGTAGTGGATGGTAGTGATAGTGTAGTGGATGGTAGTATAGTGTAGTGGATGGTAATGGTAGTGTAGTGGATGGTAGTGATAGTGGATAGTAGTGGTAGTGGTAGTGGATGGTAGTGGTAGTGTAGTGGATGGTAGTGGTAGTGTAGTGGATAGTAGTGGTAGTGTAGTGGTAGTGTAGTGGATGGTAGTGGTAGTGTAGTGGATGGTAGTGGTAGTGTAGTGGATGGTAGTGGTAGTGTAGTGGATGGTAGTGGTAGTGTAGTGGATGGTAGTGGTAGTGTAGTGGATAATAGTGGTGGTGTAGTGGATGGTAGTGGTAGTGGATGGTAGTACTAGGTAGTGTAGTGGTAGTGCAGTGTATTGGTAGTGTAGTGGATGCTAGTGGTAGTGGATGGTAGTGGTAGTGTAGTGGATGGTAGTACTAGGTAGTGTAGTGGATGGTAGTGGTAGTGGATGGTAGTGTAGTGGATGCTGTTGCCCTGAGTGTTCTTAATGACGTGAGGAACCTGCTACACACATATTAGTTATTGGGGAGTCAATAGAGAGTTTTAAGGGAGGCTAGACAATTTCATGGATAGGGATGAAAGGTGGATGTAAGTAGTGTTAAGTAACAGGAACTACCACGTGTAGGTCTCCCAGCCTCTTGTAGCTTCCTTATTTTCTCATGTTCTTATGTTATCTCATGAATAACGAGGAAAAAGTGAATGAGTTGCAAAATTCAACATACACACACACACACACACACACACACACACACACACACACACACACACACACACACACACACACACACACACACACACATATATATCACCTATCACAAAATAAAAGTCAAGTGATCAAAAGCAAAAAAAAAACGGAAAGAAAACTGGAATTATTTACATGCCAAAAAAAAAAAAGCAACCCTGCTATTAGTGATAATTCATTCGTCCCCTAAACGACGTAGAAGAAAACAAAAGGAAGATGAGTGAAGGGAAAAAAAGAAGAAGAGGAAGGTGAAGATGAAGACGAAAAAGAGAAGAAGAGGAATACAAATACAATGGAATACAAAGGAAGAACAGACAGCAACAGCCCTATACTGGTCCATACGAGGCTGCCTGTGTGACTACTTTCCACCACTATACATGTAGCTTCTACGTGTTAGAGGTAAAAGATTAGCAATATTGAAGGAATACAAAGGAAGAACAGACAGCAACACTTCTACTGGTCCAAACGAGGCTGCCTGTGTGACTTACTTTCCACTACTATCGATTCTACGTGTAAAAAGAATAGCAAGGAATAGTAATATATAAACAAAATAGCAAAGTTGAAGGAGGGAGGGAAGGAGGAGGAGGAAGCGGCAAAGAATAGCAAAGTTTAAGGAGGAAGGGAAGTAGGAGGAGGAGGAGGAGAAAGCAAGGGATAGCAATAGATAAAATAATTGCAAAGTTGAAGGAGGAGAAAGGAGAGGAGGAGGAGGAGGAGGAGGAGAAAGAGGAGGAGGAGAAAGAGGAGGAGGAGGAGGAGAAAGAGGAGGAGAAAGAGGAGGAGGAGGAAGAGGAGGAAGAGGAGGAGGAGGAGGAGGAGGAAGGGAAGGAGGAGGAGGAGGTGGAGGAAGGGAAGGAGAAGGAGGAAGAGGAGAAGGAAGGGAAGGAGGAGGAGGAGGAGGCAAGGGAGGTCTTCGCCAGGTGTGTGGGGCGCCATAAAACACAGCGGGGCCGCGGGAGCCAAAGGTGTCTCGCTGCTGGGGCAACATGACAGATAATGACTCCGTAAATTTAACACAGGGGGGGAGCGGGGTGAAGAGGGTACCTATCCGCGCTCTTATCCTCGCTCCTATCCACGCTCCTATCCACGCTCCACCTTGCCACGCCCCTCTCCTAACCCGTTCCCGTCCTGTCCCGCCCTATCCTCCCCTCCTCTATCCTCCTATCCACCCCTGACCTATCCACCTATCCACCTATCCGCTCCATCGTGTTGTTCCTTCACCCTTTATCCATCCCGCTATCCGTGTTATTTTTCTTCTTCATGATCCCCGATACCCGCCTTTCCCGGCCCTCCCAGAGGCTTACCTCTTACGCCTTGACGCTAACTACGCAATTAGCACCTCGTATCATTTTTAACCTCGTACACGCACAGTATACACGCATACACCCACCCCCTTGCTGTGTGTGTGTGTGTGTGTGTGTGTGTGTGTGCGTGCGTCTGCGTCTGTGTGTGTGTGTGTGTGTGTGTGTGTTTGTGCGTCTGTGTGTGTGTGTGTGTGTGTGTGTGTGTGTGTGTGTGTGTGTGTGTGTGTGAATATGTTTATACACTGTACTTAACGTAGATACATACATACACATTCATCGCTCTAGAAACGAATTTATGTTGTTATTGTTTGATGTGCTCTACATGATGCAGTAATCGGCTTGTCAAAACACCTCATGGTTGTCGAGAAAATTGATATTTTGTGTAAATGTACGCATATGCTATTTTTTCGGTTATTTACCAATCAATATTTTTTTGCTTTACGCCAAATGATAGCCCTTGATCTACTTCATATTTACTTCTTTATACCCCTTGCACGTATCTGCCTTAGTTGTTTTGTTATTGAATAATTTTAAAAATATCTAGTTTTGTCTAATTTGTGGTTTTTAAGGAATATCTGGAAGTGTCATGTCATTGTGAATTGGCTGAAATAGGGACTTCTAATCATTGAAACTGAAAACTGACTCCAGATTCGTGTTCAGCATGCCCGAAAACTGATAGGAAAAAATTTTTAAGCAAATAAATTTTCAAAAAATATTGTAAATTTTGTAAGGGTTTGCAAAAATTGCAATATTTAAAAAAAAAATAGATTTGTTTGATAATTTGTTCCTAGTTGTTTTCGGGCATGCTGAACACAAATCTGGAGTCAGTTTTTAGTTACAATGATTAGAAGTCCCTATTTCAGCCAATTCACAATGACATGAT
>JACEEZ010023361.1:302985-305485 GCA_016584305.1 Chionoecetes opilio
AGACAGAGAGGGGAGAGAAGAGAGAAGAGGAGTGGGGAGAGGAGAGAGGGTAGACTTAAAGTAGAGGGTGGTGTGAGAGGGGAGAGGAGAGAGAGGGAAGGGAAGTAGAGGACCCACCTGAAGGAGAAGACTGTGAGAGGGGGGAGAAGAGAGAAGAGGAGTGGGGAGAGAAGAGACAAATCTAAAGTAGACTAAAAAAAGAGGGTGGTGGGAGAGGGAGAGGAGAGAGGGGAAGCAAGTCTAGAGGACCCACCTGAAGGAGAGGACAGTGAGAGGACGGTAGGACTTGTGGGAGCCGCTGTGGGTGAGGGGCGTCCCCCAGAAATCGTCCCACAGCAGTTGCGTGAGTGGCGTCGTGGGTAGCACATCGGGATTGGTCTTTATGGCTCGGCTGCAAAGAACAGAAATAACAGAAGCGTTAGATACAAGAAGATAAAGATAGATATAATTTATTATATATATGTTTATTAACTATTGATATGCATGTTTATATTTATTTGCATACCACTTCTCTCTATCCCTTCCCTATTCCCAGCCATCCTACACCCTTATCCCATCTCCCTCCTATCCTACCCTCCCTTCCCCTACCCATCACCCAGTAATCTTCAGTGTCCTTTGCGGCCGCCTCCACCCCCTCCTATCCTCTCTGTGTCCTCACCTCTCTGCCTCCACCCCCTCCTATCCTCTCTGTGTCCTCACCTCTCTGCCTCCACCCCCTCCTATCCTCTCTGTGTCCTCACCTCTCTGCCTCCACCCCCTTCTATCCTCTCTGTGTCCTCACCTCTCTGCCTCCACCCCCTCCTATCCTCTCTGTGTCCTCACCTCTGTGCCTCCACCCCCTCCTATCCTCTCTGTGTCCTCACCTCTCTGCCTCCACCCCCTCCTATCCTCTCTGTGTCCTCACCTCCTGACACCTGTGCCTCCTCCTCCTATCCTCTATCCTCACCTCCTCTGTACCTCCTCCCCCCTATCCTCCCTATCCTCACCTCTCCATGGACCTCCCTTGGGTGAATACAATGCACCTACAGACACATCGAGAAATAAGCCAAGATTGTGTCAACAGATTGAAAATAAACAATAAGAGGTAAGCAGTTTTGGTCTTTCTACTGATACACAAGTGCCAGGCTGTCTCAATGCACTTTTATTTTGACCACCGAGCAGTCTGATATTTTGCTTCTGGTAAAGAGTGTTATTGGTGTATAATGATGAGAGAGAGAGAGAGAGAGAGAGAGAGAGAGAGAGAGAGAGAGAGAGAGAGAGAGAGAGGAGAGAGAGAGGAGAGAGAGAGAGAGAGGAGTTTCTCTGTGGCAATGATTAGTACATGCACGACTGCCACACACCCCGCTTCTTCCTCCTCTCTCCTCCTCCCTCCTCCTCCTCCTCCTCCTCCTCCTCCTCCTCCTCCTCCTCCTCCTCCTCCTCCTCCTCCTCTTGAGTCTCCTTCGTTCCCAGGGTCGCTGAGAAAAGGAAGGAGGAGGAGGAGGAATGGAGAGAAGAAAGGAAGAGGAACAATTTAATGATCTGTATGACAAAGAATACAAATAAATATCGGTATTCCTGAAATGTGACTGTTAAGAATAAATACAACCCCACACACACACACACACACACACACACACACACACACACACACACACACACACACACACACACACACACACACACACACACACACACACACACACACACACACACACACACACACACACACACACACACACACACACACAATCAAATACACACAAATGAAACACACACGCACATACAAAGAACAAACACAAGGCACAACATGGAATGAAACACAAACACTCTCCCCTCACACTCTCCATCACTCACAGATGATCGTATAGCATATATGGCACATCGTACATTCTATCACGCATTAAGAGATAAAATATTTTGGTGATGGGCATAACTTTGTATAGTTTTCTGTTCATCTACAACTCTCTCTCTCTCTCTCTCTCTCTCTCTCTCTCTCTCTCTCTCTCTCTCTCTCTCTCTCTCTCTCTCTCTCTCTCTCTCTCTCTCTCCCCCCCCCCTCCCCCCAGTAGGTAGTATGTTCGCACGGTTATCCGTTACGTTTCTCTCCCTCCCTCGCTCTCTCTCTGCTCTCATCAATTATAACCGCCCCTGTACCGTGATCCTACGCGCCGATACCACACACACCATTCACCCAGCCAACCATCGGCAATCGCAGCCCCCGAGGCCCTATCCTTCCGTACGCTGTCTCCGGCCCGCTGATTCCCGCGACTCCTCCTTTGAGCGTCGCCTTGTACTCGGCTTATCGGCCATCAAACATGTCGTGTCTCCCGGTCTCACTGTCGCCGGCCGGGCTATGACGAGCCTTTGGGCCTCCACGACACGTCAACCGCTGTAAGGCAGGTCGTTGGGAGTGCAACAGGTGTAAAAAGGAGCGACATCCTCGTCCCACGTTCGTTCCCCCAAAGGTGAGGCAGAAATTAAGGTTTGTAAGTTTTTTTATAGAAGTCATTTTTAGTAT
>JACEEZ010023361.1:317985-319727 GCA_016584305.1 Chionoecetes opilio
AAGAAGAGAAAATGCTGATCAAGAAATTTGGGTTAAAAAAATATAAAAAAGAACTTGCAATATTTTTTTGGTCATGGTGTTGGTGTTGGTGTTGGTTCCTTTCATCACCTCATCACTCCTTCGTCACCCTATCACCACACCTCATCACTCCTTCATCCCCCTATCACCACTCCTTCATCACCCTATCACCACACCTCATCACTCCTTCGTCACCCTATCACCACACCTCATCACTCCTTCATCACCCTATCACCACACCTCATCACTCCTTCGTCACCCTATCACCACACCTCATCACTCCTTCATCACCCTATCACCACACCTCATCACTCCTTCGTCACCCTATCACAACACCTCATCACTCCTTCATCACCCTATCACCACACCTCATCACTCCTTCATCACCCTATCACAACACCTCATCACCCTATCACCACACCTCATCACTCCTTCATCACCCTATCACCACACTTCACCCTATCACCACACATCACAATTTCCCCTCCCGTCACACTCTCCAGTCATCCATCACCCTCTCCCCTCACACGTCCACCCCACAACACCCCCCTCGCCCTCCTCCCCCCACTCCCTCCCTCACTCTATCCCCCCCTATGTATATGTGTATGTTAGACGTATAGATATATATTTTTTTACCAAGTTTGATTGTGTTTTATTTATTCAACCATTTATTTTCTGTTATGATATACGATTTTTTTGACCTATTTTGAGTTTTTTTTTTTTAGATGTATTAAATTTGACTTTTATTTTGTCATTGTTTTGATTTATTTAACCATGTTTTTTTTTTTGGGGGGGGTATGTTTTTTTTTTTTTTTTACATAGTTTGACTTTTTTTTCATGCTTCATTGCAGACTTCTCCTCTTCTATTCTTTCCTTCTCTCTCTCTCTCTCTCTCTCTCGTCCTCTCTCTCTCTTCTCACATCTCCTCTCGGTCTCTCTTCCTCCCTCGTCCTCTCTCTCTCTCCTCTCTCTCTCTCTCCTCCCCTCCCTCTCTCATCTCATTCTCTCTCTCTCCTCCTCTCTCTCTCTCCCTCTACTTCTCTCTTCCCTCCTCTGCAAACTCTCTTTCCTCCCTTCCTCTTCCTATCCCTCCTCTCTCATTCTCTCTTTCCTCTCCTCCTCCTCCTCTCCTCTCTCTCCTCCTCTCCTTCCTCTCTCTCCTCTCTTCCTCCTCCATCTGCAATCTCTTCCTCTCTCCTCCTCCTCCTCCCCTCCTCCTCTCCTCTCCTCATTGCAACCGTTTCCTCCCTACCATTTTACCTCTCCTCTCTCTCCTCATCCTCTCTCTCCTCTTCTTTCCTCCCTCCCTCTTTCACGCTCCTCCATCATCATATCCTTCCTCTCCCCCCTCCTCCTCCCTCCTCCTCCTCTTTAGCTTACCTTCCTCCCTCCTCCTCTCCTCCTCTCCTCCTCTCCTCCTCATCCTCTATACCTCTCCGCCCCTCCTCCTCCTCCTCCTCCTCTTTCCTCTTCCTCCTCCTCCTCTCCTCCTCCTCTCCTCCCCTCCTCCTCCCCTCCTCTCCTCCTCCTCCTCCCTCCTCCTCCTCCTCCCCTCCTCCTCTCCTCCTCCTCCTCCTCCTCAGTGTGTGAGACAGATTAATTGTGTCCATTACGATCGTGTTCTCATGACATTCTATTCAAATCGTGGGTGTGGAAGTTTGGCTCCCCCCCCGCGCCCCCCTCCCGTCCTCCCGTCGCGGTGGGCGGTGATTAGAACCCTCCCG
>JACEEZ010023361.1:330872-333372 GCA_016584305.1 Chionoecetes opilio
ACGAATAATAAAGAAAATAAATGGAGGAAAGACGAAGAGAGAGAGAGAGAGAGAGAGAGAGAGAGAGAGAGAGAGAGAGAGAGAGAGAGAGAGAGAGAGAGAGAGAGAGAGAGAGAGAGAGAGATAAAGAAGTAAGGAGATTAAAATGACGAATAATAATGAAAATAAATGGAGAAAAGACGTGGAGAGAAAAAAAATTAAGAGGTGATGGGGATAAAAGGCGGGCAGAGGTATGACACGGGTGCGAATTGGTAACAGTGGTCCTTCAAACTTCCGTGTCTTGTACAGCATAATGCATGACTATAATGCGAATTTGCCCGCCAACTCATCAAAAACGTGGGCAAACGGCAAGTCTACAAAAGATACAGAAAAACAGAAATACAGAAACAGAATAAAAAAGTTGGCGGGCGATTTCAGTGGCGGCGGGGCATTGCGAACGACTGAGGTAAACGCCGCCCCAGGTAAGCGCCATTGTATGATAATAAGTTAATTCTCCTGTCCCGTCTCGTTAATGGCGTGGCAAGTCCTGGAGCCCTGGAGGAGCCCTGGAGGAGCCCTGGAGGAGCCCCGAGCACATATTCTCGTTTTCTGGAAGAGTATGTGGTTTCCGAGTGAAGACGCTTGGCTGTAGCTCCGAAACTAACCCTAGAAAATACCCACATTGTAATTCCCACACAAAGTTACCATATAATCAGGGAAACCGAACCTACCCTAACCGTAACCTAGCGTAACCTACCCTGACGTGTTCAAGAGTAAACGCGACATACTCCTCCAGGCAACGGGAATATGCGGCCCGAGACCCACCACACGGCAGGCCTGATGGCGCTAAATTGAAACCATTAGGAGGTAGTCAGCGGCGGCACCTCCGACTCCGATAACAGGTGTAGCAATTAGCGCAGTGCCCGGGTAGACTTGAGGTGCTGGGGTGATTAAGAGAGGAAGGGGTGAGGCTGGGGTGACAGGAGGTGATGGACGGGGTGCCTTTTTCTTTACTGTCTATATAGCCTCTTCACATGACTTAATTGGTATGAAAGGAGACGTCTTGGATTTTTAGGGTATGTCTTCTTCTTCAGGAGGTGATGGACGGGGTGGGAGGGTAGTGTGTCTTCTTCTTTACTGTCTATATAGCCACTTCACATGACTTAATTGGTGTCAAAAAGGACGTCTTGGATATTTCTTTTATGCGAGGTGGTGGGTTTGTGTGTTTTTCAAGATGGTGAACAGAGAGAAAATACTGTATTGTGATAGATGAACTAGTTACCCGTGATCTTGGGTGTTTTTTTCTATACCTCGAGATGCTGACTTTCACAGATGTTTGACAGATGTTTAACCCCCTGAGGCCCAGAACGTAATTTTAATTGTAATTTGGCAGCCATTAGACAATTTTTAGTGACTATAAGCAATATTTTAAAGCCATGACCTGTTTACTATGTTTGACCACTAGCTACATTGGTATATTAAGTTAGTTTTCGTAATTTTATCGCTAATAACAGACGCTTTCATATATAGCCAAGGAAAGATTGGGCGTGAAGGGTTAATACTGTATTACGTGATCACTAGTCTTCTTTGCCGTTTTCTCCCGTTTATTATAAGGAGTCACTGTTTTAAATAAGCCGTCTCTCTATCGCGTTCTGTTGTTATGTTCTGTGCTGCATTGATGTCTCGTTCGCTTAAGTTATCCTTTTTTTCTTTTATTTCTTCTTTTTCAATTAATTAAGGGACAGCTTTTCATATGTATTGTGAAGCGTACGTAACACACACACACACACGCACACACACACACACACACACACACACACACACACACACACACACACACACACACACACACACACACACACACACACACAACACACACACACACACACACACACACACACACACACACACACACACACACACACACAGGGAACTCCGTAGTGTAAGGGTTAGCACGCTCGGCTCACAACCGAGAAGTCCTGGGTTCGATCCCCGGGCGGAGCGAAGACAGACGGGCGGTCTTTCTTAAATCCTGAGCCCCTGTCCACCCAGCAGTGAATGGGTCCCGGGTGTTAGCCGGGGGTTTGTGACCCGCCTCCCGGGGTGGTGGCTTCGGCCAACACTAAGCACTAAGGATGAATGATAAAATATGTTGATATGGAGACGGGGCCATACGAGCGTCGCTCTGGCCCTGTAAAATACAACTAGATGAATACAACTAGATGAATACACACACACACACACACACACACACACACACACACACACACACTACACACACACACACACACACACACACACACACACACACACACACACACACACACACACACACACACACACACACACACACACACACACACACACAGCCATGACACCATCACAAGCAATTATCATGACTTCACATACAAGTGAGCGATGTTAGCAGGGAATTCGAAGAGAGTGAAGGAGTGAGGGAAGAAATAATTGTGTTATCATGGACAAAAAGAAAATGATGGAATGCAAGACAGACAGAGAGAAA
>JACEEZ010023361.1:338372-340872 GCA_016584305.1 Chionoecetes opilio
GAGACAAGGGAGGGAGGGAGGGAGGGTAGCAGTCCTCCTCCTCCTCCTCCTCCTCCTCCTCCTCCTCCTCCTCCTCCTCCTCCTCCTCCTCCTCCTCCTCCTCCTCCTCCTCCTCCTCCTCCTCCTCCACCTGCCGTCAGACATGTCCTGGTCGTGATGATGATGGTGATAGTGGTGATGCTACTACCGTCACCATATAATGACGAGGATTCTGAGGCCAGGCGTGTTTTATGCTCAGATAACCTCTAAGGGTGGTGGTGGTGATATGATAGGTGTGTGTGTGTGTGTGTGTGTGCGTGTGTGTGTGTGTGTGTGTGTGTGTGTGTGTGTGTGTGTGTGTGTGTGTGTGTGTGTGTGTGTGTGTGTGGTGTGTGGTGGTCCTTCACAGCCCTTCCCGCTCTCACGGACATCCCACAGGGAGTCATGGGGGCATAGAGTTCCACAGGATTGATATAGTATCCTAGGTTTTTATGAGTACTTTGACAATCGCATGGGTGGCTCAAATAGGGATTAATAATAATATTAATAATGTTGAAAGTACTAATACTGATCATTGTATTGAAGTAATGATTAATCTAGCAATTCCTATCGTATTTTAATGTCTTGTAGTAAGTTTTGTCTAATTTAAGATTTTTAAGGAATATCTGGAAGTATCATGTCATTGTGAATTGGCTGAAATAGGGACTTATATTCATTGTAACTGAAAACTGACTACATATTCGTGTTCAGCATGCCCGCAAACTGCTAGGAACAAATTTTCAAACAAATCATTTTTTTTTAAATATTGCAAATTTTGCAAAGGGTATGCCTTGATTTTTTTTTTTAATCTCGTTTTTTTCAATAACTAAAAAAAACTATGGCAGGTACGTGCAAGAGGTGTAGAGAAGTAAATATGAAGAAGAGTAAGGGGCGTAAATTTGCATTTATTACATTTGGCGTAAAGAAAAAAAATATTGATTGTCGACTCATAGTTTTACGGCAAAATAACAAAAACCTGATCGTCGTCAATTTTGAAATATTTTTGAGCAGCCAGAAATCCGGAAGTTTTTTTTTCTATAGATAATTGGAAATGCGGGGATACAATTGTAGGTCCGTCCATTTACAATAACTTTTGATGGGTAAGTGTTGGTGTGTGAGAAATGAGTTGTGAGCTGAACGCGTTAGAGTAAATATATAAGTTTATAATTCAGAAACCGTTCAGGATATCGGACAGTGTAGACGTGTAGACGCGAGACCAGTGTTGCCACCTCAGTGTAGGACCTCGGTCTACCTATATACAATGTTCACGCATAGTAAATATCATACTTCTAGTTTAAAGCAGTTTTACTATGAAAATCGCAAGTTAGACCGAACCTAAGAACAGAAAATAGAAATTGCAACCCAGCATATTTTATGAGCCCCTACATTACATACATACATCATTCTTACATACATACATACATACATACATGCATACATACATACATTCTTACATACATACATACATACATTCTTACTTACATACATACATACATACCTTAACATTTCCATTATAATACCCGACTACATAAAAAGAAATACATACTCAATAAAAAAGTACATACATTAAAACATACCTTAACATTCAATGTATAATACCCGTTCTGAAATTTGCAATATATAAAAGAAGAGAGAAGAAAGAACGCTGTAGAAAGGAAATGTAGGAAAGTAAGGAACGAAGAGAGAGAGAGAGAGAGAAATATAATTTAATCTCACTCGTGTGTATGTGTGTGTGTGGTGTGCTAGTGTGTGTGTGCGTGTGTTGTGTGTGTGTGGTGTGTGTGTGTTGTGGTGTGTGTGTGTGTGTGTGTGTGTGTGTGTGTTTGTGTGTGTGGTATGTCCCCCAAACCGTGGGCCCCCTTTCTTTCCCCTTTTTTTTAAAAATTGTTTTTTCCCCCCCTTTTTTCCCTTTTTTTTTCCTGTTTTTTTCTTTTTTTTTTGACGTTTTAAAAAAAAAATTTTTTTCCCCTTTAAAAAAAAAAACCCCCCCCTTTTTTCCTTTCCCTTTTTTTTTTTTTCCCCCCAAAAATTTTTTTTCAAAATACTTTCCCCTTTTTTTCCCCTCCTTTTTTTATTTTTTTTTTAAAATTTTTTTGGGTTTTAACCCTTTTTTTTTAAACCTTTGGGGAAAAAAAAAAGGGGGGGGGAAAAAAAAAAAAAAAAATTTTTTTTTTTTTTCTCTTTTTTTTTTTTTTTTTTTATTTGATTTTTTTTTTTTTTTTTGGTTTTTTTTTTTTTTTTTTTTTTTTTTTCCCTTTTTTCCATCTTCCCCCCTTCTCCCCCCCTTTTCCTCCTTTTCCCCCCCTTTCCTTTCCTCACCCTCACCCCCCCCCCCTTTTCCCCCCCCTTTTTTTTCCCCCTTTCCCCCCCCCTTTTTTTTCCCCCCTTTTCCCTTTTTTTTCCCCCTTTCCTTTTTTTAAAACAAAATTTTTTTTTCCCCCAAATTTTTTTTTTTTTTTTTTTTTTTTTTTTTTTTTTTGGG
>JACEEZ010023361.1:348372-353372 GCA_016584305.1 Chionoecetes opilio
AAGGGTAGATAAACAAAGGATTACAAGTGTTAAATAAGAGAGAGAATAGGGCATTGAAAGGGTAGATAAACAAAGGATTACAAGTGTTAAATAAGAGAGAGAATAGGACATTGAAAGGGTAGATAAACAAAGGATTACAAGTGTTAGATAAGAGGGAGAATAGGGCATTGAAAGGGTAGATAAACAAAGGATTACAAGTGTTAAATAAGAGGGAGAATAGGGCATTGAAAGGGTAGATAAACAAAGGATTACAAGTGTTAGATAAGAGAGAGAATAGGACATTGAAAGGGTAGATAAACAAAGGATTACAAGTGTTAGATAAGAGAGAAAAAGAAAGCATTGAAAGGGTAGATAAACAAAGGATTACAAGTGTTAGATAAGAGAGAAAAAGAAGGCATTGAAAGGGTAGATAAACAAAGGATTACAAGTGTTAAATAAGAGAGAGAATAGGGCATTGAAAGGGTAGATAAACAAAGGATTACAAGTGTTAGATAAGAGAGAAAAAGAAGGCATTGAAAGGGTAGATAAACAAAGGATTAATAGTGTTAGATAAGAGACAGAATAGGGCATTGAAAGGGTAGATAAACAAAGGATTACAAGTGTTAAATAAGAGAGAGAATAGGGCATTGAAAGGGTAGATAAACAAAGGATTACAAGTGTTAAGCAAGAAGGAGAATAAAGGCATTGAATTGTGTACGGAAATATCAAACCTGCTCATTTTTTTCCCTATTCAATCGTAACATAACATTTATTCCTGCATTTTCCCCGAGTGTACCCTTTCAATGCCCTTTTCTCTCTCTTGTTTAACACTTGTAATCCTTTGTTTATCTACCCTTTCAATGCCCTTTTCTCCCTCTTATTTAACACTTTTAATCCTTTGTAATCCTTTGTTTATCTACCCTTTCAATGCTTAACTCTTATTTAACACTTGTAATCCATTGTTTATCTACCCTTTCAATGCCCTATTCTCTCTCTTATTTAACACTTGTAATCTTTTGTAATCCTTTGTTTATCTATCTGTTCAATGCTTAACTCTTACTTAACCCTTGTAATCCTTTGTAATCCTTTGTTTATCTACCCTTTCAATGCTTAACTCTTATTTAACACTTGTAATCCTTTGTTTCCTTCTATGCTTCAATAAAGACCCGTCGATGCAGGTCATCAATGTACACCTTCACCCCCTGTAATTACATTGTCCCACACAGTCACTCGGTGTGTAAATAATGCCGCCACTCCCCTGATTAATTGGACTGCTACAGAATCTTCTCAAGTCTGTCTTGTCATGGTTTTTTTTATATCGCCGGTGCTGCCTTACTTACCCCTTGAGACCCAGAACGTAATTTCCATTGTAATTTGACTACCATAAGACGATTTTTAGTGACTATAAGCAAGATTTTATAGATATGACCTGTTTAATATCCTTGTCCATTAGCTGATTTGGTTTATTTAGTTATTTTTTCGTTGTTTTCTGGCTAACAACAGACGTTTTCATATAGCAAAGGAAAGATCTGGGCGCAGCAAAGGAAAGATCTGGGCGCAGCAAAGGAAAGATCTGGGCGCAGCAAAGGAAAGATCTGGGCGCAGCAAAGGAAAGATCTGGGCGCGAAGGGGTTAATAGCACTCCCGGACGACTACTTTCCGCCCGAGTGGATAGTTAGTGCCCCTCAAGGTGACTGCCGCCGCCACCTCCTCCTATCAGAAATTTAACTAACGCCACTTCGCAGTTTTATCTCTTAAGCGTATTCACCCGCGGCCATATTTCTTGTTGCTAAATGAATCGGTGGTGGTGAGTAATGTGGGTGGTGCCGCCGTAAGTATTGCAGGGTGGGGGCGTCTTAGCGGCGAGGAGCGAGGCCAGTGTGACCCTCGCCTGTATATTGGACCAGACTACTCTCCCCGTAATAGTTATAATGACCATCATTAGTAAAACTGTAAATCTAACCTCCACTGCCGACGCCACGAGCTTAGGTGCCTATCGCTGTTTTTCACGTTATTTCCCACGTTCCCTGTCCCGCTAAACCCCAATATAAGACACTACACAGTGCCAGGACACCTCTACGTAACACCTCGTACACGCCAACCCCTTGGAAACATCAGTAAAAACGTAAATCGTGAAAATTTCATCACGTCAAAAACTGAGGCGGTTCATACAACCCCCCAAAGGAACCCCGAGAAATGCAAATATTAACCCGCATATACATATAGGCCGACCCCGGTATCTGGGCGTCTCCTCCTCTGCTTGGCTACACTGTGCATGGGCGGCAGGGGCTTGTGCGTGTTAACAGAGAGGACTCGTGGGCGTGTGTGTGTACCTGAAGGGCAGGGGACGGGCGTGAGGGCGTGAGGGCGGGCGGGGGTGGAGTGTGAGGGCTATAAAGACACCGCCGCTAGCTGAGGGCTTCTGTGTGTGTGAGTGTCGGGGCTCTCGGGTGCTGTGTTACTCATCCTCTCTCACTCAACTGTCACTCACTCACTTACTCATCCGTCCACTGGCTCATTCATCCATTCCGTCCGTGGCATTCATCTACTCAACAAAATACATTAATTCTAAAAAAAATTATAAATGATAACTATGTATACACTTGCTTTATGTCACTCTAACGTCATCTCTAGCGTCATCTTGTTATCCGTCCATTCCGTGGCATTCATCTACTCACAAAATTCATTCATTCTTAAAATAAGAATAAATGATAATTACACTCTATGTCACTCGCGTCATCTCTAGCGTCATCTTGTTATCGTAGTTGTCTTGTCATCCCTTTTTCCTGTTCGTTGCCTTGCCTACACACACACACACACACACACACACACACACACACACACACACACACACACACACACACACACACACACACACACACACACACACACACACACACACACACACACACACACACACACACACACACACACACAGCATCGCCTCGTCACCCTTGGTCCTTCACCCTATCATCTTGCCCCTTCATTATTCCCCCTCCCTTCACCCCCCTCATCCTATGCAGTCATTGCGCGCTCTCTCTCTCCTCTCGTCTTCTCTTCTCTCCTCTCTCTCCTCTCTCTCTCTCTCTCTCTCTCTCTCTCTCTCTCTCTCTCTCTCTCTCTCTCTCTCTCTCTCTCTCTCGTTTCATTTTCATAACTCGTCTAATTATTATGATACAGTTTATATTTATTTGTATTTTTTGTGTGTAAAGTGAAGAGTATTTCCACGTGTAACCTTGAGAAAACGAGTCATGTGTAAATATATATAATAAAACACTAAATATATGATATGCACCAAGAAAATCCTGCAACAATATTCACCTAGTCACACACACACACACACACACACACACACACACACACACACACACACACACACACACACACACACACACACACACACACACACACCAAATACCTTATAACATTCCTCGAGTTGACATCACCAGTATACATGTGACGCTCTTACCTGAAAGAAAAAAAGAGGAATTAGTCATCAACATTATAATCAAAAGAGAGGAAAATAGGGATACAAATTGTGTCATTCTATTAGTTTATTGTGTTTTGTGAAGGAGGAAGTATGTAGCGTGAAGCAAGTCAAGGAGGAAGAGGAGGAAGGAGTAATAAAGGAGAGGTACAAGGAATCAAGGACTATGCCTGTAGGAGGTTATGGTACCAGGGTAATGCCGAGTCTGGATGGAGGAAGAGGTGAAAGGGGAGGATTACAAGGAGGATGAAGGAGAGGAAGAGAGGGAAGAAGATGTAAGCTGCACTAATTCGATATAACCCTTTGATATCCCCTTGGCATCGTGACCGAGCTAAGCCCCGTGTACCCACTCCCCCCCGCCCCGCCCCGTCACCCCGCATTCCCCGGGAACCCTCCTGACGGGGCACACACGGCAGCCGCGCCCCACGGCTGCCCACCCGCGCCTCGGGGCGGGGCCGGTGAGCGCCGCGACGCACCAGTTCGCTATAACCAGACCGCGACGCGAACCTTCATGCTGACTGACGAGTAAACGTAAAAAAATGGTTCGTCATGATCAGCGGATGCAGGAGGCATGGCGCGGGCAGGCTGCGGCAGGCTGCGGCAGGAGCAAGGCCACCTGGCGCGGCGGCCTCGTCCTTCGTGGCGGCAGCAGCAGCGGCGGTGTGGCGGGACGCGTGTTGGCTGACAGTGTGGAGAGCGAGGGTCATCAAGGCGGAGTGTGCCGGGCTGGAGCGCCGCAGTGGAGCAGCGGGCGGCCAAGGCTACAGCCATTACCCTCCGCTCCAAACGTATAATTTGGACAAGACTTGGCCTTACGGTACACACGAGCTAACCATTTGAACATTCCATATAGTCATATTTTGAACTCCTAACTCACACAAAACACAAGCGTGTGGTTAGTCCCTCCAGAAGCCTGAGAGCAAGTCAATCTGGTCTGCGGCGGTGAGTGTGGAGGCAGCTCCGAGTCCTGCTTGGTGAGCCGCCAGCGAGGGAGTCCGGGTGGTGAGGCGGCAGCAGGCGCCTCTGTGTGACCGCGCGGCAGGCCAGTGGTGAGCTCGGCCGTGCACGGCGCTCACCGACCGAACACTCCACTCCATGATCCAGGATAATATTAATTGTTTATTATTGATATTAGCACACCATTGTGCTAAATGATTCTCCCTGTGACAAGCGGGGCAGTGTGTGTCCATGCCGGGCTGCAGTAACACCCCCGCCCGCCGCGCCCCCCCCCCTGTGCCCGGCCCGCCCTGGGGGAAGCTGAGGCCCACGTCGCCCCAAACACGACCCATCACCGCACCGCCGCGCACACATACATTACCCCTACACGCTGTGCCCCACGCGGGATGCCGTCTTGACAATTCACTAAATGGCAACACAACGATCAAGACCCTTCATGATGACAGAACACCCTTCATATCACGCTGTGCACAGTACTTCACAGTACCCCATACGTACGTGTTCGTTTTCTTGTACGTAGGATTAGAGAGAGAGAGAGAGAGAGAGAGAGAGAGAGAGAGAGAGAGAGAGGGGAGAG
>JACEEZ010023361.1:355872-358372 GCA_016584305.1 Chionoecetes opilio
CCTCTTTAGTGCCTTCTCTTGACGTCTCTGTGTCTATCTGTGTCTGTCAGTCAATGATTTGGTGTGTGTGTGTGTGTGGGTGGCTGTGAGTGTTTTTTGTTTGTTTCGCTCTCTCTCTCTCTCTCTCTCTCTCTCTCTCTCTCTCTCTCTCTCTCTCTCTCTCTCTCTCTCTCTCTCTCTCTCTCTCTCTCTCTCTCTCTCTCTCTCTCTCTCTCTCTCTCTCTCTCTCTCTCTCTCTCTCTCATTTTTTTTGTCCAGGCCAGTCGTGATAAGGTGAGCGGTGGTATAATGTGTGTGTGTGTTTGTGTGTGTGTGTGTGTGTGTGTGTGTGTGTGTGTGTGTGTGTGTGTGTGTGTGGTGTGTGTGTGTGTGTGTGTGTGCGTATGTGTGTGTGTGTGTGTGTGTGTGTAGCTCTCATGTGTCGGTGGTGTATGCTGCGTCGCGTTGATTCAGCCTCCGATGTCCGCTTGGCTGGCGGCAGAGGTTTGGTGGGGCAGTGAGAGTGTGACTGGAAGTGTGTAGCGGTGGTGCTTGAGTGAGCGAGTGTGTGTGAGGCGTGGAAGGAAGGGTAGGTGTGAAAGTGTGTTAGAGTGTTGTTATCAGGGAGAGAGAGAAGAGAGAAGAGAGGAGAGAGAGAAAGAAGAGAGAGAGAGAGAGAGAGAAGAAGAGAAGAGAGAGATGAAGAGAGAAACAGATAGAAGAAAAGAAGAGAATAAAGTAGAAGAAAGAGAGAAAAAGAGAGAAAAGAAACAGAGAGAGAATGAGAGAATGAAAGTACGGAGAAAAAGAAGAATGAAGTAGTAGAAAAAAAGAAAAGAAACAGAGAGAGAATGAGAGAATGAAAGTAGGAGAAAAAAAGAATGAAGGAAGAAAACGCGAAGCCACGTCTGTGTTTATTGAGTGGCTTTGATGCAGGTCAGGAATAAACATAACATTCCGGGTATTAGGTATTCATAATATACTGGAATAAATGTTTAGGTCAGGAACTTAGTCAGCTTGAAGGCGTTGACACTCCACTGAATCTTGACCAACCACAACTTTCACACACACACACACACACACACACACACACACACACACACACACACACACACACACACACACACACACACACACACACACACACACACACACACACACACACACACACACACACACACACACACACACACACACACACACACACACACACACACACACACACACACACACACACACATCATTTCTATTTTTTTTTCTTGTAAGAGCAGAGTTTGACTTTTTGTGTAAGAACAGAATCCAAGAGTAGACAAACAAGACTTGGAAAATAAATCTGTAACAAAACAACTGTAACTTTATAATTTTACTTGGATCTGTTTGTTCAAGTATTTAGCATGTCAAGAAAAAGAAAAAAAAGAGGTGAACTGCGTATAGGAATGCTAATGATAGATCTCCATTCGTTTTAGTGTTTATAATGTGATGGTAGATTGAAATAGGTCATTGTGAAATAGCTTTGATATCCAACATCCTTTTTTTCTTCAATAATAATGACAATGTTACAAGCTATTCAGATCATTGCCAAATAATCATTGAAACTATTTTCGTGTAATTTCCCTGCTCTCTGTGACACCATTCACAACACCCCACCCAAACCCTTAATTAACCAGGGTGATAAATGATTGGAATGGACTCAGTCATCAGGTAACTAGTGCGGAGTCAATAGGGGGCTTTAAAAGGAGGCTAGACAATTTCATGGATGGGGATGAAAGGTGGATGTAGGTAGTGTTAAGTAACAGGAACTACGACGTGTAGGTCTCGCGGCATCTTGTAGCTTCCTTATTTTCTTATGTTCTTCAATGAGCTCGTTTTACCTTTATCTCGGTTCATTATAGGTAGTCTTCAAGTTCAACCTTTTTTTTTTCTTCTTGTTCTTCCTTTATCTCGGTTCATTATAGGTAGTCTTCAAGTTCGACCTTTTTTTTCTTCTTCTTCTTCCTTTATCTCGGTTCATTATAGGTAGTCTTCAAGTTCAACCTTTTTTTTTCTTCTTGTTCTTCCTTTATCTCGGTTCATTATAGGTAGTCGTCAAGGTCACTCGGCGTCACCTGTAGTCTCATTCAACCCCTCGCAAAGCCCCGCTAAGGCCGCCGCTCCGCCACGCCTGTTAACACGTGGATTCACTAAGGCAATCCTCGCAGGCATCCGTGTGCAGCCGTAACTGCCTCGGAGACATACGATGAAAAATGGCGGCTGCGATATGTCGTGAATCTACTCATCTGTTACCCACAAACTATCATTCATAATTCTACACGTAAGACACATGATATTGCATGATTACGGAGGTAGTAAGACAGGTGTTAAGATCCCAAGAGGACTACTGAAGAAGTGGTAGTGGTGATGGTGGTGATGGTGGTGGTGAGGAGACCAGAGCACCACCAGTAAGTAAGTCAGTCAGGCCTAGCTAGACAGGGTATTGTGGACGATAGCGAAATGTTTTGGGTCGCCAGGTTCCAGCTCACGC
>JACEEZ010023361.1:363372-365872 GCA_016584305.1 Chionoecetes opilio
CTGGAGCCGTGATCCCCGCCGCCGCCCGCCTCCACATGTACAATTGGCAAGTTTGAAGTGTTCATCTGGAGCACGTTGGGGAATTTTCTCTGGTGTTCGACCGTCAAGATGGATGGCGCCCCGCTTACCTCGGCCCCGACCCACTCCCCCCCAGGTATCCAGTGACATAGTGCGCCCAGGGACCCCGGTATAGGCGTCCCCCGTCCCGTGGTGCGTGGTGTTGATGTACTCGATCTGGCGGGGCCGCATCACTCATCCATAAATTAGTCGAGATAAATAGATCTCGAACGATACATTGCGGAGTGATCGGGGAGATGAGACCCGGCCCGACCCCGCTTGGCCGAACACGGGACAGCGGCGCGGCCCATGGCGGTGCCGGGGCGTCTGACAGCCAGCGCCTCGGCCTCCGCCCTCCGTGCCCCTCACACCCTCCCAGCCCTGCCCTCACAGCCTCACACCTCTCCCCTGGCGGAGGCGCTGACGGTGGAGTGTGTGGTGGGCTGCGTTGTGGTGCTGGGGTGGCGCAGAGAGGCGGGCAACGGTCTGGCCCCATCTAATTATTAAGCATGGCCCCTGATGTATGTTCCCTGATGACGAGTCATTACACCAGATTATAACCCCCGAGACGCGCTTACACCGTACTTAGGGCCGCACGGCGCAGCGGCGCGGCGCACCACCTGGCCACGACCACGCGGCGCGACTGTTTGTTCAGCGGCGACACAGACTCAACGGCAACACTCGGCTCACACCTCCAACCATGACTCACGGCAACACTCATGGCACACCTCCAACCATGACTCACGGCAACACTCATCTCACACCCCGACTCATGACTCACGGCCTCACTCATGGCTCGGGTACTCATAATGACTCATCTCCGTAGCTTCGTGAGTCATGTTTTGCGCCACGTCTGTGCAGTTTGACGGTTCCTTCCTTCGCCATGTTCTGTCCTGTCTTATTAGTGAATCACGCCCCCCCCCACCCCCACCCACCCATCCACCCACCCACCCACTCCCCCACCTACCCACCCACCCACTCATCATTCCATCCACCCACCCACCCACCCACCCACCCACCCACAAAGAGAGAGTTATATGAATAATTATTTAAGAGGCTTTGAAATCACCTTGTACAAACTGTGTTCTGTATATCAACAAGAAATGTCTCTCTCTCTCCCTATATATATATATAGGTATGTATGCTCTGACGTACACACACACACACACACACACACACACACACACACCACACACACACACACACACACACACACACACACGCACACACACAAACACACATCACATACATTATCTACATTACATCACACACAGAAAGCACAACACAACACACACAGCAAAAAACAGACAGACAAGAAAGCAACACACAAAACATTCATTTCTATATCATGTCCTCGTCACCATTATTGCATTTGTTTACAATTTTTTCCTTGGTTTCGAGAGACGAAGAGAGAGGTCAGAGGAGAGTCGGAGAGATGCAGAGAGCAACGAGAAAAAAAAAAAAAAAAGTGTACGTCAATGTGTGCGTGCGTACCAAAATTTATCATAAAACCTCGCAAATTGACGTCTTCCATGCAGGCTCCCGGCGTTTGGTCCCGGGAGCTCGCCGTAACACCTTGACGGGGCAGCGGCAGCATCCTCCACATAGCACATTCCCCTTGCCAATCCTCTGACTCCCACCTCCCCCCCTTCACCTCACCTTTTTATTCCATGCGTCTATTTACAGCGCTCCTGTATCAAGGGAAATGATGATGCTTTGGGGATGAGAGATGGGAGGAGGGGAGGGGAAGGGGGAGGGGGAGGAGGGACTGGAGGGAGGGGGAAAGGGGGAGGGAGAGGGCAGGAGACACTCGCTGAGAAGAGGGAGTTGGGAATGATGATGAGGTAGAGGCGATCGACTATCATTATCGACATTGGACAAGGAGGAAGAGGAGAGGAGAGGAATCGACATTAGACAAGGAGGGAGAGGAGTAGAGAGAGAGAGAGAGAGGAGAGGAGAGGAGAGGAGAGGAGAGGAGAGGAGAGGAGAGGGAGAGAGGAGAGGAGAGGAGAGGGAGAGGAGAGGAGATGACAGGAGAGGAGAGGAATCGACATTGGACAAGGAGGGAGATGAGTGGAGATGAGTGGAGAGGAGAGGAGAGGAGAGGAGAAGAGAAGAGAAGAGATGAGATGAGATGAGATGAGAGGAGAGGAGAGGAGAGGAGAGGAGAGGAGAGGAGAGGAAGGAGAGGAGAGGAAGAGGAGAGGAGAGGAGAGGATGAGGAGAGGAGAGGAGAGAGAGAGGAGAGGAGAGGAGAGGAGAGGAGAGGGGAGGGGAGGAGATGAGAGGAGAGGGAGTAGCTAGTTATTGGGAAGGATTTGAGGGAAGGAGAGAGGGAGAGATGCTGGGAATAGATCAAAGGATGAGTGATGAGTGAAAATGCTGTTAAGTAAAGACTCTAGATAACCAGAGATCGGGAAAATGAGCACCATAGGAGATTAAA
>JACEEZ010023361.1:370872-393372 GCA_016584305.1 Chionoecetes opilio
GAAGAAGATGACCTGATACTCTCCTTAATTACACGTCGTTAGATTCAACAGTAAGAGGCGATGGTGGTCGATACTCCTGTTTTGCAATTTCACAACCCATTGGTCGAACTTACACATTAATTATCGTTCGCTTTTACGGGCTACTTTTTTTTTTTTTTTTGCCGTTTCTCGATCTGTTCTACCTCTCTTATGCACGCGATATGTAATTGTGTGTGTATGTGTGTGTGTGTGTGTGTGTGTGTGTGTGTGTGTGTTGTGTGTGTGTGTGTGTGTGTGTGTCCACCTTTTCTGTAGTTACGAAGAATCAAGCCCTATAGACATGATACCGATGTAACCTTGGTTAAGCGTCTGCGTTCACAGTCTGCGTTCCTCAAGGTGGATATAGGACACCCTAGTATTTCATTTTTCTTCTATTTTTGATTACCTTTCACGCTTCTTGGCCCGTCTGTCTGTCTGTCTGTCTGTCTGTCTGCGCCTGTCTGTCTGTCTGTCTGCGCCTGTCTGTGCGCCTGTCTGGCTGTCTGTGTCTGTCTGTCTGTCTGTCTGTCTGTCTGCGCCTGTCTGTCTGTCTGTCTGGCTGGTTAGTTTTGCTTGGTTGGTCTTGGCCGGTTTCCTTTTCTCCTTTTCTCGCCTTCTGGAGGAGACTCCGTGAAAATTGAAAAAAAGTAGCTTGCTGGTTGTAAGAACGGGAGGGTAGTAGTGGTAGTGGTAGTGTAGTGGTAGTGGATTGTACCTGGCGTGGCCCGGACCCTCGGATGGTTACAGGCGCCTCTGGGTAATTTAGGAGAAAGATGAACGTCTCTCATTAGCATCAGGCAGTCGGGGGATCATAAACCAGACTTCCCATGCGGCTTTACTGCGTCCTTCTCTCACGGCGCGTCACCACCACTCCCGAGGCCGCCAAGACACTACCACCCCGCGGCAGGTGGAACGCTCACCCTGCAGCGCTAACATACCTTCCTACAGGCCACGGAGGAACTGGGGTATTTAGGAGTAACGGGATTTTTTTTTTTTTTTTTTTTTTTTTTTTTTTTTTTTGAGGATTTTTTATTTTAGGGAGTTGATTTTTTTTTTAGTGGGGGGATATATATATTTTTTTAGGGGGGGAGGGGATTTATTTTTTTATTTTTAGGGAGGGGATTTTTTTTATTTTTAAGGAGTGGATCTGTTTTTCTTTTTAAGGAGGGGATTTTCTTTTCTGTTTTTAGGAGGGGATTTTTTTCTTTTTAAGGAGGGGATTTTTTTTTTTAGGAGGGGATTTTTTTTAAAGGAGGGGATTTTTTTTTAAGGAAGGGATTTTTTTTAAGGAGGGGATTTTCTTTTGAGGGGATTTTTTTAATTATTATTATTTTTTTATATATATGTCAGTCAGTAATCACTTCTAACAAATATAATAACTTGCATTACTATTACTATTGAATTACAACTATTATCACACAATTTTGTAGCCTTTCCACTTCCATATTAACCTCTACGGCTACTGACTTTGAGACACTGCACTTTTAGGACACTTTTGGGACACTCTTGGGACACTTTTGGGACACTTGAGCTTTATGTGTGGTTTTTCATTGCTTTCCTGGGATATGTTGCATTTGATCAGGAGGGAAAAAATAGAAGCAACGGATGTTTTTGTGTAGTGATTGATGTAGAGTGAAAGGATATATAGACGAGGGAAATGTTTACTTAGACTATACTGAATGATTGTCTTTCATGGTAAAGAGAGAGAGAGAGAGAGAGAGAGAGAGAGAGAGAGAGAGAGAGAGAGAGAGAGAGAGAGAGAGAGAGAGAGAGATAATAGCTTCAGGCGCCTTTCAGAGTCGTGACGTCCCCAGTACCTAACCTGTAATTGGTGTCATTTGACTTCCGCTCATGTATGGAGGGACTGAGAGGAGAGGAAAGAAAGAATGAGGACCCAGGAAAGGACACACACACACACACACACACACACACACACACACACACACACACACACACACACACACACACACACACACACACACACACACACACACACACACACACACACACACACACACCCACACACCCAGATTTTAGATTAGATTAGATATTTATTGACCACAAAAAATACAAATATACGATGCGGCAATTTTGTCATGGTCCGTGGTCCATATATTAACCATAAAAACAACATTTGCAAAACAAGAAGACTTAACATAACAAAACAAAGAAAAAAAACCACACACATCACACACACACACACACACACACACTATTTATGGGTGAGTTGGCACAGCAGGCATCAGGGGATTTTTAGTTTTTTTTACAAGATATGAAGGACGAAAAGTAGTGTAGGGAAAGTGTAGGGAGTGGCTGGATGGCGGTGCAAGCAGGAGTGTGAGGGAGTGAGTGTGGAGGAGGAGCAGCTAGTGAAGGGGGAGTGAAGGGGTGGATGGCAGGGAGGGGCGGCATGGAAAACACGGTTGTCTCCCTGTCGGTGCCGGGCTGGGTACGGCAGGGGGAGGGAGGTCTTCACTGAGGCGGCATGTCAGGCGGTGGAATTTGAGGAAAGGATTCTTGCACACACACTCACAGACACACACACACACACACACACACACACACACACACACACACACACACACACACACACACACACACACACACACACTCACAGACACACACACACTCACAGACACACACACACACACACACACACACACACACACACACACACACACACACACACACACACACACACACACACACACACACACACACACACACACACACACACACGCACGCACACACACACACACACACACACACACACAAGAAAAAGCTGGTACACTGTGGGAGACAATTGTGCGTGGACCTCGGCCTGTATGTACACCTGTGTGTTGTGACGCCTGTACGGCAGGTGTACAGGGCAGGGGAGAGGAGGCGGAGGAAAGGTTGCCACGGACAAAAACTGCGGCAGTGTCGAGAATGACAGGGATTATCAGGCGGTGTCTTGGGCTGTCAGTCGCTACACCGCCCCTTCCCGGTGGGCGTGGCGGCTCCCACAAGGCCACGCCCACTCCCTACGCTAATAGCACGGACTCTCCCTCTCCAGGACAGCGCCCCGAGGCCTCCATGGCGGGCCAACACCTCTAACTCGAACTATTTTCACAATAAAGAAGTCGGTGTGGGAAGAATCCTGCGGCCCGACAAACGTATCATTACGGCCAGCCGACCTACGCCATCCCGCGCGTCCGTCCGGCAGGTCTCCTCCCTGCCCGCCCGTCCATCTCGCTGGTACCCCGGCAGTGTGCTCGGCCCGCCCGTCACCCTCACCAGTGCCGGGCTCTGCCATGGGGCGCCTCCTCCTGGTGGGTCGCGATACCCACCTATCCATCAAGCCCAGCCTTCTATCCTACCAATTCGTTCAGCCAATTTTCTCAGCTGTATTGTCCTCCCAGGCGTCCGCGGGGCCGCGAAGCACAACACACGCACCGGGCCACACGACGTGCCTGCAGGTGACACGCCGCTGCTCCGTGACACCACTGCCCCCCAACGCACGCCCCTGCCGCCCCTCCCGCCACACTGCAGGACACAGGCTCACGGGTGGCTGGGCGTGAGGGCGTCACGGAGCGTACAGGATGAAACACGGCGACGCTCGGGTGGGACGCCTCACTGTGAGTCACAGTGGAGCAGCGAGGCACGTTGTCTACACAGCTCCCTGCAACAATGGCACAACATAACAGAGGAGGAGGACAGCACAGCCCCGCAGACAGAGCTTCGTACCAACATTTGCAGTTCGCGCGGTACCTTTCAATGGCAGTGTTGACTCGTGTGCTTGATTGTGGCGCGGCCAGACCCTGCCTTGCCTGCCACCGCCCCTCGCCCCGTCCCATCGCTCATCGTCCACCCCTGACTCACACTCCCGCCATCACCACCCTCCTGCCCCTCAGAGACACATCCTATAAGTCATAGTATAGTCATCGATACAAGCGCCCATATCACGCTGGCCTCGCGTCTACAGAAGGGCGTGACGGCACAGAGCTGGGAAGGGCTGAGAAAGAAGGAATGTTCTCCCTGTGGATGCAAGAGACCGCCGGCGTCACCCATGGAGTATCAAGTCACCACTCAAGGACGCCACTGTGGTCACTGCAGATAATAGACCGACACCTTCCAACCCTTGCTCGTGGCTCTTGTGCATAGTGATGTATTTGTACAATATTTGATGCGAAACAAGAGGCACCACTCAGAGGTAAGAGGAGGACCACCCTCAGCCCTCGAGCACCCTAGACGCTCTGGAGTGCCTCTTGAGAGATCGTGTCCGTGGATACTTATCTCCCTCCTCCTCCTCCTCCTCCTCCTCCTCTTGCCATTCTCCAACAGGGGAAGTGAAGGGGGAGATAAAGCTTAGTAATCTCCTTCCTTCCTTCCTTCTCCTCCTCCTCCTCCTCCTCCTCCTCCTCCTCTTGCCATTCTCCAGCAGGGGAAGTGAAGGGGGAGGTAAAGCTTAGTAATCTCCTTCCTTCCTTCCTTCTCCTCCTCCTCCTCCTCCTCCTCCTCCTCCTCCTCCTCCTCCTCCTCCTCCTCCTCCTCCTCCTCCTCCTCCTCCTCCTCCTCCTCATCCTCCTCTTGCCATTCTCCAGCAGGGGAAGAGAAGTGGGGGAGGTAAAGCTTAGTATATCCCTCCTCTCCTCCTCCTCCTCCTCCTCCTCCTCCTCCTCCTCCTCCTCCTCCTCCTCCTCTGCCATTCTCCAGCAGGGGAAGAGAAGTGGGGGAGGTAAAGCTTAGTATATCCCTCCTCCTCCTCCTCCTCCTCCTCCTCCTCCTCCTCCTCCTCCTCCTCCTCCTCTTCCTCATCATCATTCTTCACTACGAAACTTCCATGTTCCTATCTTCTTTAGGGACATGGTATAATTTTCCAACTGTTTTCTTACATGGAGTTGATAGTTAGTAGTATGTAGTTCAGCAGATACCCTCGTTATGGACCAATAGGTCTCCTGGTGTCTGTTATTCCTATGTAATCCTATGTAATCCTATGTAATCCTCTTGCCATTCTCCAGCAGGGGAAGGGAAGGGGGGAGGTAAAGCTTAGTAATGCTGCTTAATCAAAGACACTGAGAAGGATAGGACAGCGGCGATAAGCTTGATGTTGATGTGACAGTGTTGTTGACGATGTGTGATTCATGGGTCGGGGATCGCTTGCACTTGCCCCCTCATCTTCTTTATCTCCTCCTCCTCCTCCTCCTCCTCCTCCTCTCCTCCTCCTCTCCTCACTATGTTTGTCATCCATTCCAAGGGCCGGGTCATTGTGGCATAGAATATTAATAGTAGTGGTGGTGATGGTGGTGGTGGAGATGATAATACTGATAACGAGTTGTTTGTTGTTGTTGTTGTTGTTGTTGTTGTTGTTGATAGAGGTGGTGGCAAGGAAGAGTGATAGACATGTTGTTCTTTATAGAGTTATGGTTACTTACTATGGTTAGAGTTTTTAGTTACGTTTTGGAATATTAGGTCGACTGAAGCATTACGTCATTCAATAAAATATCAAAAACCAACACCAATAATACAATAAAAACCAACTAGAGTCTATTTTTTTTAACGAGGCAAAAATTCCATTCTATCTTAAGGTCTCATGCTTAAAATGATGCCTGTGTTTACCTGATACTATGGTTAACTATGATAAAATACAGCTGAAATTTTGAAGAAGCGTAGTATTCCCTTCTGGCATCAAATATCAGGCAGTAAGCAGCAAGGGGGCAGGATTTCTCACCTCGTTAAATAAAATAGACTAGATATCGAGAGGAAGCGACTGAAAGCAAAGGTGACATCAAGACAGACAGACTGGCACACTGGCACTCCGAAGTCAAGTACAGACAGACAGACATACAGACAGACGGTATCCAGAAGCTACTGATACGATCAAGGCAGGCAGACAGACACACTGGACAAAAGTGACATCAAGGCAGGCAGACAGACAGACAGATAGACTGGCACTCCGAAGTCAAGTACAGACAGACAGACAGACAGACAGACGGTATCCAGAAGCTACTGACACGATTAAGGTAGACAGACAGACACACTGGACAAAAGTGACATCAAGGCAGACAGACAGACAGACAGACACACTGGACAAAAGTGACATCAAGGCAGACAGACAGACAGACAGACACACTGGCACTCCGAAGTCAAGTACAGACAAACAGAGAACAGACATACAGACACTCTGGCACTGCGAAGTCGCGTACAGACAGACAGACAGACAGACAGAGGGTATCCAGAAGCTACTGACACGATTAAGGCAGGCAGACAGACACACACACTGGACAAAAGTGACATCAAGGCAGCAGACAGACAGACAGACAGACAGACAGACACACTGGCACTGCGAAGTCAAGTACAGACAGACAGACATACAGACAGACGGTATCCAGAAGCTACTGACACGATCAAGGCAGACAGACAGACAGACACACTGGACAAAAGTGACATCAAGGCAGACAGACAGACAGACAGACAGACACACTGGCACTCCGAAGTCAAGTACAGACAGACAGACAGACAGACAGATAGACACACTAGACAAAAGTGACATCAAGGCAGAGCAGACAGACAGACACACTGGCACTCCGAAGTCAAGTACAGACAGACAGACAGACAGACAGATAGACACACTAGACAAAAGTGACATCAAGGCAGGCAGACAGACAGACACACTGGCACTCCGAAGTCGCGTACAGACAGACAGACAGACAGACAGACAGACAGACAGACAGAGGGTATCCAGAAGCTAGTGACACGATCAAGGCAGGTAGACAGACAGACACACTGGCACTCCGAAGTCGCGTACAGACAGGACAGACAGACAGACAGAGGGTACCCAGAAGCTAGTGACTTCTCTGGACAGGTCACTCGCCTCTGTGTGTATGTTAGTGGTGTCCAACCCTTCACGCTGCTGCCTTTACTGTTCCTACTGCCTTGCCGCGACAGACAGAAATGTGCAAGGCTTTGGGCTGGCTGGTGTGGCGGCTCTCATTGATAGTGGCGAGAACCTGTCGGGCTGCGAGGTGCCTTGGCTATCACTCGTTCCACTCCGGTTCTTGTCCTATACACGTCCCAAACCTCAATGCTTATAGTAACCTAACCTAACTGTTGTGTGGGTATGTGGTGATGTGTGGTGTGTGGTGTGGGTTTATGGGGTGTGCTAGTGGGTGTGTGAAGGGGGTGTGATGGGTAGAGGTTTGTCGATCTATTATGGTGTGTTGGACGAAGGTTTCTGGTGCGGACACAATGTTTCGTTCACATGGAGGAGGGTGTCAAACAGCAACACTCCATTAGGATCCACTCAGAGTTGTCACGTAAATTATCAACTCTACGACACACACACACACACACACACACACACACACACACACACACACACACACACACACACACACACACACACACACACACACACACACACACACACACACACACACACACACACACACACATGCACACGCATATATGTATAAATGTACATAAATGCAGTCAAAGAACAAACACATCATATATACATACACTATTTTATGCACACACACACACACACACACCACACACACACACACACACACACACACACACACACACCCCACACACACACACACACACAACACACACAAACACACAAGGACGAACGTTTAGCGTAACGTTGGAAATATTTTTTAGCGAAGTCATTTAGATTCTATCAATCCTATGAGCTGGATGTTATGCACCATGTTCAAGAAAGGATGACAGAGAGAGAGAGAGAGAGAGAGAGAGAGAGAGAGAGAGAGAGAGAGAGAGAGAGAGAGAGAAGAGAGAGAGAGAGAGAGAGAGAGAGAGAGTGGTCAACAGGCTAGCGTGGAAATGATTATCATGACATTTGTCCCTGTCCAAGTGACTTCCTCCTCCTCCTCCTCCTCCTCCTCCTCCTCCTCCTCCTCCTCCTCCTCCTCCTCCTCCTCCTCCTCCTCCTCCTCCTCCTCCTCCTCCTCCTCTCGCCCCTCCTCCCTCTCGCCCTCTCCTCTCCCCAACAATCTATACCACACATGTATCCACAGGTAACTTATCGTCCCTTGCATTCAGGCGTTTATGTAAACAACCTTGGATCCACACTACCTTCGTCATAAAGAACACACACACACACACACACACACACACACACACACACACCCCACAATATATATACGCAATATATTCATGCATGCAATATTACACACACATATATATAATGTACATAAAGAACATACACATCATATATACATACACTATGTTATGCACACACACACACACACACACACACACACACACACACACACACACACACACACAACACACACACACACACACACACACACAACCCCAACACACAACACACACACACACACACAACACACACACACACACACACACACACACACACACACACACACACCACACACACACACACACACACACAACACACCACACACACACACAACACACACACACACACACACACACACACACAACAAAACTCTTCTCTTTGTATAGACGCTTCAAACCCCTACCTGAGCCTGCTAACTCTATAACATTGATTTGTAGTCATTAAACCCTTGAGACCCAGAACGTAATTTCCATTGTAATTTAGGTACCATTAGAGGATTTTTAGTGACTATAAGCAATATTTTATAGATATGACCTGTTTAGTATCCTTGTCGACTAATTAATTTGGTATATTCAGTTACTTTTCGTAATTTTATGGCTCGACAACATACATTTTTTTATAGCCAAGGAAAGATCTGGGCGTGAAGGGGTTAAGGCTGGGTTTGAGAGTACTGTTATGGGGTTAGATTCCTCTGTGTTGTGATGGGGGGAGGGTTGGAGGGGGGAGGGTGGAAGGGGGTTGGAAATGGTTAAGAGGGGGTGAGGAATGTATGCACTGCTCAGAGCAATGCATTCACACCTTGTCAACTTAGGAAATGTGGTTCTTGCTATTTGAGCTGTTTGTGTGTATGTATGTATGTGTGTGTGTGTGTGTGTGTGTGTGTGTGTGTGTGTGTGTGTGTGTGTGTGTGTGTGTGTGTGTGTGTGTGTGTGTGTGTATGTGTGTGTGAGAGCATCGTACTTGCATGAGTAAAACTACTGTCCTGAGTATGTCATCATCATCATTATTATCGAGAACAAGAGCCTCATAATATAGTTTTATCTCTCTCTCTCTCTCTCTCTCTCTCTCTCTCTCTCTCTCTCTCTCTCTCTCTCTCTCTCTCTCTCTCTCTCTCTCTCTCTCTCTCTCTCTCTCTCTCTCTCTCTCTCTCTCTCTCTCGCTTATAGCCCGCTTATTCCCAGTCCCGTATAGGATGTAGAAAACACTTGCATTTATATATATTACAAATGACCAACGAATAAGTATTAGCTAATCAGAGAGGCATTGTATCCATAGTGTAGCACAGAATATAACCTTGACTACTACGTTTGGCATCATTATTTAAGATTTGACAAGCGTTGCAGCCATTGACTTAATATATGAGAAACTTTTAAGAGACCTCAGGGCAAAAAATGCATTAAGATGATAATTTGACACAAGGCACCACCACCAGCTTTACCATCATCACTAACATCAGCACCAGCACTACCAGACAGTCAAGTAGTGCTTATTGATGCTTCGGTAACCTTGGGCTCAACGGAAAAGCTGTCTGATTTCTCTCTCTTGTAGCTTTCTTAATTTCTTAGTTTCTTGTTATGTTCTTATTGACCTATTTTCCCCTGGATCACCATTAAACATCACCACAACCATCATCACCACTCTTATAACACCAACCCTCTCTAACCACCACCACCGTCATCACCACCTACACAGTGCGGTGACATCACTAAACATCCCTGGGGCCCAAACATTTCACCACCCTCTCCCTGTCTCACCACAACCATCATCACCACTCATATAACACCAACCCTCTCTAACCACCACCACCACCATCACCATCACCACCTACACAGTGCGGTGACATCACTAAACATCCCTGGGGGCCAAACATCTCACCACCTTCTCCCTGTCTCATCACAACCATATCACCACTCTTATAACACCAACCCTCTCTAACCACCACCACCACCATCACCATCACCACCTACACAGTGCGGTGACATCACTAAACATCCCTGGGTGCCAAACATCTCACCACCCTCTCCCTGTCTCACCACAACCATCATCACCACTCATATAACACCAACCCTCTCTAACCACCACCACCACCATCACCATCACCACCTACACAGTGCGGTGACATCACTAAACATCCCTGGGTGCCAAACATCTCACCACCTTCTCCCTGTCTCACCACAACCATATCACCACTCATATAACACCAACCCTCGCTAACCACCACCACCACCACCACCATCACCACCTACACAGTGCGGTGACATCACTAAACATCCCTGGGGCCCAAACATCTCACCACCCTCTCCCTGTCTCACCACAACCATCATCACCACTCATATAACACCAACCCTATAACCACCACCACCATCATCACCATCACCACCTACACAGTGCGGTGACATCACTAAACATCCCTGGGTACCAAACATCTCACCACCCTCTCTCTGTCTCCCTAAATCTCTCCCTGCACCTCGATAAAACCTCCACATCTTCGCCAACCCTTGAAAAATCGAATACCCACAATTAACCTGCAGCCTATCCGATACAGTGGCCTTTAATCTGCCTCGCCGCGTCCCAGTGAGTTGGCCGCACTCACTCGTCGTCTTCTGATCGCAACATTCTTACGGGACTCCTCGCTGATGCTTCCCAGAGGTTAAGTTGACCGTGGGATGAGTCGGCAGGCCAAGAGGTGACCTGATCCTCCTCCTCCTCCTCCTCCTCCTCCTCCTCCTCCTCTTCCTCTTCCTCCTCCTCCTCCTCCACTGTCCCTACTATGACATTCGCCCCACCCTTCTTTCCTTCCTGTTTTTTCATTGTTACTCCCTTCATCTTCCTTTGATTTGATTTAATATTTAGTCGTAACGTAAATTAACGTGGCTGAACTATGACATAATCAATAGGGAGCTTTAAAAGGTGGCTAGATAATGTCATGGATGGGGATGAAAGGTGGATGTAGGTAGTGTTAAGTAACAGGAACTACCACGTGTAGGTCTCGCAGCCTCTTGTAGCTTCCTTATTTTCTTAAGTTCTTAATCTTAGTTAAAGTAATTTAAGATATAGAAACTTATGAGGACTACGACTTGTGATATGGATTGATGGATGTATAATAGCATGCATAGCATAGCAGCATAGGACAACATAGCATAGGACAACATAGCATAGGACAACATAGCATAGGATAACATAGCATAGGACAACATAGCATAGGATAACATAGCATAGGACAACATAGCGTAGGACAACATAGCATAGGACAACATAGCATAGGACAACATAGCATAGGACAACATAGCGTAGAACAACATAGCATAGGACAACATAGCATAGGACAACATAGCATAGGACAACATAGCATAGGACAACATAGCATAGGACAACATAGCGTAGGACAACATAGCATAGGACAACATAGCATAGGACAACATAGCATAGGACAACATAGCTTAAGACAACATAGCATAGGATAACATAGCATAGGACAACATAGCATAGGATAACATAGCATAGGACAACATAGCATAGGAAACAGCATAGGCAACATAGCGTAGGACAACATAGCATAGGAAAAACATAGCTTAGGACAACATAGCATAGGACAAACATAGCTAGGACAACATAGCATAGGACAACATAGCATAGGACAACATAGCATAGGACAACATAGCATAGGACAACATAGCATGGGACAACATAGCTAGGACAACATAGCTAGGACAACATAGCATAGGACAAAAACATAGCATAGGACAACATAGCTTAAGACAACATAGCATAGGATAACATAGCATAGGACAACATAGCATAGGATAACATAGCATAGGACAACATAGCATAGGACAACATAGCATAGGACAACATAGCATAGGAGAACATAGCATAGGACAACATAGCATATAACAACATAGCATAGGACAACATAGCATGACGAAATGGTAAAAGCGTAAAGTTAAAAGGGTTGCAAGAGTGAAATAAGTGACAAAAGGCTACATTTTTTTCTTCATGACGAGGCTGCCAGGGTTTGCGAGTCCCGACGCTCCAAGACAAACATGCGAACCACAAATAACAAAGAAGGAAGAAAGAGAGAGAGAGAAGAAGAAAAAAAGAAAAAAAAGAAAATACTCTTTTGGTTTAATTTCGCCATTTGAAAATTTCTGGTTTAAAAACCCCCCCCACCTCAAGTTTTGTCCTAAGCTATTAGTGGAAATTAACCTCCCTCCTCCTCCTCCTCCTCCTCCTTCCTCCCCCTTTTCCCTCCTCCTCCCCCCCTCCTCCTCCTCCCTCCTCCTCCTCCGCCTCCACACTAACTCAGGGCCTTCAACCATGGCCACAGACGCGCTTTATATCTTTTCCCACACCACACACACGCACACACACACACACACACACACACACACACACACACACACACACACACACACACACACACACACACACACACACATAAACACGAAGGATTCCTCGACACATTTTATATAATTTCACTTCTTTAACATGCATTAATATCTGTCTTATTACTGTATGATGTAAAAAATGTATAAAAAAGCACAAATTATAGTGCCTCTCTCTCTCTCTCTCTCTCTCTCCTCTCTCTCTCTCTCTCCCCTCTCCTCTCCCCTCTTCTCTCTCTCTCTCTCTCTCTCTCTCTCCCAAGTAAGTCTATCGATCTTAAACGAAAAGAATATGTGTTGTAAGCGATATTTTTACGTAAATTGGGGTTTGTCTGAGAGAGAGATGGGGAAAAGGGGAGAGAACGAGAGAGGGAAGAAAAAGAGGGGAGAGAGAGAGAAAAGAGAAAGGAAGAGAGAGAAAAAAAAAAAAAAAAATATGCAGCACGCAAGGAAAATAAACTTAACAATGTCCAAGGAGGTAAATGAACTCGAAGAAAAAAAAAACCCTTCAAATTCCAATCACAAAAAAACACAAAAAAAAGACAACAAATAAAACAATAAAACATATAACTATTGAGAACTATGCAGAGTTTTATGACAAAGGAAAACTTGCTGATCCAATACAGTCACAAGAAATGTAGACGATAAGAAGTGACAATAAAAGAAAAGTAGTAGTAGTAGTAGTAGTAGTAGTAGTAGTAGTAGTAGTAGTAGTAGTAGTAGTCGTAGGCCCAATAGTTAGAGTAGTCGTAGACGTAATGCGTAGTAGTAAGAGTAGTAGATATAGTAGTAGTATATCAGTAGTACGTAGTAATAGAGTGAGTAGTAGTAGACGTAGTAGTTGTAGTTAGTAGTAATGTAGTCTAGTCCTTCGTAGTAGTAGTAGTAAAGTAGTAGTCGTAGTAGTAGTAATGAGTAGTAGAAGTTAGTAGTCGTTAGTGGCCGTACTCATTCGTAGTAGTCAGGAGTCGTAATAGTCGTACAGACAGTCGTAGTACTAGTCGTAGTCGTCATCGTAGTAGGTATATATAATAGTAGTCGTACTATATAGTCGATCAGTCGTCATAGTAGTATAGTAGTAGTAGTAGTAGTAGTAGGATTTCAGTAGTCGTGTATCACGTCGTACGTAGTGACGTAGTCGTATATTAGTAGTATAATAGTAAGTACGTAGTACGTAGTAGTACAGTAGTAGTAGTAGTAAGTACGTAGTAGTATAGTAGTACGTATACAGTGGTAGTAGTATATTCGTGTAGTCTACTTAGTATCCAGTAGTAGTGTTATAGTAGTATCACGTAGTAGTAGTATTACGTATAAGTAGTAGTAGTAGTAGCAGCAGCAATAAAAATGTTACGTTTTTTTTCCAATTATTAAACTAATAGGAGAAAACGTAATGAAGGATGGAGTAAGGAAAAGAAAATACAGTAGAAACAAGATGATAAAGGGAGAGGTGAGAGAGAGAGAGGTGAGAGCAGAGAGGAGCTGTAGAGAAGCAGCGAGAGAGAGAAGAGAGGAGAGAGAGAGAGAGAGACCAAAGAAGAAACAGACAGATAAATGATGACAGCATAGAATGACCACCATTGAATCTTTCTATTTGAGGACCTCCCCCCTTTATGTACCCCTCTCTCTCTCTCTCTCTATCTCTCTTTCTCTCTCTCTAACTCTAACTCTCTCTCTCTCTCTCTCTCTCTCTCTCTCTCTCTCTCCTCTCTCTCGTCTCTCGTCTGTCTCTCTCTCTCTCTCTCTCTCTTATCTGTCCGGAGAGAGAAGAGAGAGAGAGAGAGAGAGAGAGAGAGAAGAAGAGAGAGAGGAGATAATGGAGAGGAGAGAGAGAGAGAGAGAGAGAGAAGAGGAACGGCCAGCACTTCCTTTCCTGTTGGCTTTATTTGGCCGGTAATTTTGTGGCTCAGCGTTCAGAAAAGTCCTTGACCAACCGGAGGATTAGGGGGAAGAAGAGGAGGAATACATAGGCTAAAAAGACACCAGGAACCTATTGTCTATAGCGAGGGTATCTACTGAACTACATACTAACTATCAACTACATGTAAGCGGACAGTTGAAAGTGAAGACCATGTCCCTAAGAAGATTGACATAGAGTCTCGTAGCGGAAGAATTAATGATATGAGCAGATATGAGTATGTTAACTACCACTACCACTAACACTAATCGATCCGGGACAATTAATATATATCGCCAGGGCAGTATCAAATACCTTTACTTTAATAGTATCGCGTCTATCTGTTTTTACAAGTTATTGTGTCTGGGCTTCGACAACATTTGTGTTGACACCATCGAGAAATTGATTTTTCCTGAAGAAAAAAAGAAGTTGTCATTTTCGCTCAAATTATTTTACATTCCTAGATATTATTTCACTATGCTTGAATGAAAGGTCTTTGGCCTTCTCAGTTACTATCCTATGTTTTTTTTGCTTCCTCTCTGCATCTTTTTTTGATTATTTTTAGGAAAAATAAAAAATTCATGAAAAAACTCCAAAAATTCCAAGTAGAATTTGCAGAGTTTGATGCTTAATGTTTCACTATCTCAGATTCCTCATGAAAATTGGTCCCTAGCGAGATTTGAGTCACTCTGAACAGAATCTGCTTGACTCAGTGTTGTGATTACTTACTATACTTACTCCAACACGCTAAAAAAAACCCTATTTTTGACCTATTAACTGAAGAAAAGGGATAGTGAGAGAGTAGATTTCGATAACGGACACACATAAGACGAGGAACATGGAGGAGGAAGGAGGGAGGAGGAGGGAGGAATGATGAGGGAGGAGGAGGAGGAAGAGGAGGGAGGGGACTGATGGATGAGAGGAGAGGAAGGGAAGGGAAGGAATGGTGAGCAGGAGGAGGGAGGAATGATGGTAGGGAGGCAGGCGAGGACTAATAACTTTTATAGCAAAAAAAATGTAAAAACGAGGATAAGATGTTTATGGTTTTCACTATCATCATCATCACTAATGTCTGTAAAGTCTTCATCACTACTCTCTCTCTCTCTCTCTCTCTCTCCTCTCTCCTTCTCATCGTCTCCTTCTCTCTCTCAATTCTCTTCGTCTCTCCTCCTCCCTCCTCACTCCGTTCCCTCTCTCCTGTCCCATCTCTCGCTTCTTCCTCACTCTCCCTTCTCTCCTACTCCTCCTCTCTCCTCCAACTCTTCTCCCTCAGCACTCTCTCTCCCTCTCTCATGCCTCTCTCTCCTTCTCTCACACATACATAATATAAGATAAGATTTTCATCCTATCTAGACACTTTGCAGTACCACTACAGGTTCTTGACTATACAAAGCGCCCCGCCATGTCCAGCACCAAACCGATGCGGACTCGAACTCGCTGACCGAATGCACAGGGACGCTGCACATTGCGAACTCACTGTGTCTCTACCAACCTTGCCACACTGACGGGCTACACACACACATACACACACTTCCTTTATACCCACCTCCTCCTCCCTTCCCTCCTTCCTCGCGATCACAAACCTTAAGTAATAACCACGCGGTCTATTCAGAAGCTTCGCCGCCTACTCCGTAAAGATAAAGACTTTGCCATTAAACACACACACACACACACACACACACACAAACACACACCCACGACAAAATCACAACCACACACACACACACACAAGAAAAGGAAATTAAAATCTAGTTCCGCCCGAGTAAGTTACTCGCGGCAACTCTTTCTGGTCATTTCCATTCGCTTAACAAATAATGATGAAGGTATAATAATTTCCATGTCTTGCAAGCTAGCGCCAAATTGCAGACCACTTCGAGACGACTTATGGAAGAGAACGAATGAAGACACACACACACACACCCACACACACACACCACACACACACACACACACACACACACACACACACACTCAATAAAACGTAGAGAGATTTGATGCCGACCATTACAACGATTGGATGTGTAGAGCAACATCGCAGTGATAAGCGTAGAAGCACTAACGATGCATGTATAATTCAATGGACAGGCGAACGAGGGATAGGCATGATATACTAACCGTCGGTAGTTAAAGTACTGTGTGTGTGTGTGTGTGTGTGTGTGTGCGTGTGTGTGTGTGTGTGTGTGTGTGTGTGTGTGTGTGTGTGTTGTGTGTGTGTTTAATGCCAAAGTCTTTATAGATAGTGGGAGGATGTTGAAGATAGTGGAGGAAGGTATAACTTTGTAAAGAAAAGATAGCAATTTTTAGGAACAAATAGAAAAGTTACTTAGCTTGCTTAGAGGACTATATTTCTAGAACAGGTACTAGAAAAGGGTGTGATGATTATAGAGAAAAGGTTACTATACTTACTATAGTCTATTTTTTTTATCGAGGCAAAAAATCCTGACCCCTTGGTGCTTACTGACTGATATTTGATGCCAGGAGAATGGAATACTACGCTTCTTCTAAATTTCAGCTGTATTTTATCATAGTTAACCATAGTATCAGGTAAACATAGGCATCATTTTAAGCATGAGACCTTAAGATAACATTGAATTTTTGCCTTGTTAAAGAAATAGACTATAGAGCTTGAAGGATTACCAGGTTTTTTTGGGATTTTAAAAAAGGAATATAGAAGCTTATTGTAATTTAAAAAAGAAATAATGATATCACGATCCGGACATCAACGTCAACACACACGATCACGAGAACGCCTCACCTTGGCTTTTAAAAAAACTCCTTTGATTATTACTTACTTAGCATACTTACACCTTTCACAATCTGTCCAAGTACTACGCTTGCACATTCTGATTCTACTTCTCTCTCTCTCTCTACTACTTTACTTACTCTTTCTCCTACTTCGTCTAACTCTCTCTCCTTCTGACTCTTCTGCCTTGTTTCCGAACCTCTCCCCTCTAATTTACTTGAACTTCCCCTCTTTTCACGTTCCTCTTTTTTCGTTTCCTGACCAACGTGTTATGTGTAACTGTTTCACTTGAAATCTTGTTAATGTTATCAATCTTTGAAGTACGTACTAGTTAATTATATTTAAGCTAGTTAACTTGAATCTTGTTACCGTTATCTTGAATGTACGTACTGTTATCATTGTACTGTTAACTTGCATCTTGTTACTGTTATCTTGAATGTACGTACTGTTATTATTGTAGGGGAGGGCGGGGCAGGTTGCATCGAGGGTAGATAAAAAAAGTTAATGGGAGTTAGAGGCAATGATGCAACCTACCCTCGATGCAACCTGCCCCGCTCTCCCCTACAATGATAACAGGACGTACATTCAAGATAACAGTAACAAGATTCAAGTTAACAGTACAATAATAACAGTACGTACAATCAAGATAACAGTAACAAGATTCAAGTTAACAGTACAATAATAACAGTACGTACATTCAAGATAACATACTTAAAGATTTCAAGTTAACGAGCCCGTGGTCAGGAATAGAAGAAGTTTCACGTAACAGTAGAGAGAACCAGGCAGTACCTAGACAAGATGAAGTTGAATACCTATAAGTAATTAAATCAAAGAGGTTTTAAAAAAAAAGAAAAAAGCCAAACTGTTGTCGGTTAACATTAAACAGCCAAAAGCAATAGATCCTAACAGTACTACTTAGACCCTGTGATATACTCAGCCCTCCCTCGCAGCCCTCAGCCCCCAGCGCTCCTGTGCCTAAGGTGTAAGAAGTTCGAGGTTCAGGAGGCTCTGCGTGGCCACTATCGCAATATTATCAGCGATCGGCCACTAATTTGCGTCAGGGAGGTTAGGGCGGCAGTACGTCAGCCGCGTATCGGAGGCAGATCGCAAATGGAGACGCGAGATAAGAACGAAAACTACATTGCAAGGTCTGTGTGTGCGATCCGGGCAATTATCTGATGGTTATTCGGTGTGGGGGTTGTGTCTATGCACGAGTTATGTCTGCTGCCAGTCCCCTATACACACACACACACACACACACACACACACAGTCTCTATCTCTCTCTGTCTGTCTCTCTTTTATCTCTGTCTGTCTCCCTCTTTTTTCTCATTGTCTGTCTGTCTTTCACTATATGTCTCTGTCTATGGTCTCCTTCGTCCTCTCCTCTCTCTCTCTCTCTCATCTCTCCTCGCTCTCTCCTACTCTCTCTCTCTCCCTCTCTCTCTCTCTCTCTCTCTCTCTCTCTCTCTCTCTCTCTCATTCAAAGTCATCCTTTTTAACGCCTCTTTCACCGCCTAACTCCTCGTGGATTAATACATCGATTTGCCTATTTGGCAAATTCTTCACTCCACCGTGCAACCTTGTGTCCAGCTCTGCCGAGTCATGCTGCGGTGAATCTTGCTTTTTTATTTCTCTCTCTCTCTCTCTCTGCTCTCTCCTCTGCCTCTCTCTCGTCTCTCTTCTCCGCTCGTCTCTCCTCTCTTCTCATCTCTCTGTCTCTCTTCTCTCGCTCTCTCTTTCTCGCTCTCTATCTCTCTCTTTCGCACTCTATTTATCTCTCCCTCACTCTCTCTCTTTCTCGCTCTGTCTCGCTCTCTCTCTCACATTCTCTCCTTCCATCCCTATTTCGGTGTGTGTGTATGTGTATGTGTGCATGTGTGTGTGTGTGTGTATATATGTGTGGTGTGTGTGTGTGTGTGTGTGTGTGTGTGAGGAGTGTGTATTTATTTATTTATTTTACACATCTCCATTGACACATGTAAGAAAAAGAAAAAAAGCTTTGCCCACAGAACTATTGCAGTAAATCAAAGGGCTGGAATCTTGGCCCACTGCGCCGGTGGATCCGACAAAGAAATTTCCATCTGCTCGGTACATATTGACCAAGCAAGGCAGAGTTTGCCCGCGCAGGAGTAGGTCTGGTGGGGCCGTCTTGGGGGCCTTTGGTGGGCTCTTAGGGGCAGCGCTCGCCTTACATCACCGCCCACCCGCCCACCCGACCCACCCGCCCACCCCCGCCCGCACAAGTTGGTCCCAGGCTCCATTACCAAGCCCTGTGTACACATCAGGCTAATGTTCCTCTTTTGATGATATTACCTAGTGGTGCGGTGGCGGGTGAATTTGTGAATCGCTCTGACACGGTATTCTGTTTGGGGGAAACCTTCTTGTGGGGGCAGGGGGAGCGAGGACCCCTTGGCGATGTATGAGAAATTATGAAAGAAACTAAAAATGTAGGGAGGCCAGTTTGAGTTTTGTCTTGTCCTCCACAAATACGGTTCTCACGGTTTGGAGGAGGAGGAGGAGGAGGAGGAGGAGGAGGAGGAGGAGGAGGAGGAGAAGAGGTGTGGAAGTTGGAGGAAGGGGGGGTAGGGGGAAGGAGAGCCGGAGATGGACCGCGCCATCCTGAGACGCACAGAATTTACACTCCTGCGAAGCGTCCCTCCATGTTTACAACTGCATTAGTCGCTGCATAGAGTCTTCCCTCTCTCTCTTCCTCCTCTCTCATCTTCGTCTTAGTCTCATCTCTCTCTCACTTTCTCTCCTCTCTCTCCTCGCTCGCTGCTCGCTCGCTGCATGCGACGCTGCTCTCTCTCTCTCTCTCTCTCTCTCTCTCTCTCTCTCTCTCTCTCTCTCTCTCTCGCTCTCGCTCTCTCTCTCTCTCTCTCTCTCTCTCTCTCTCTCTCTCTCTCTCTCTCTCACACAAGAATCATCGGAAATGCCTGGAGATTTCAACACGACACTAAATAGTAATCTAACTCACGCGCGTTGCTCAATCTTTACAAATGCTAAAAAAAAAATGTTTACTTGTATTTGAGAAAACTCCTCCATGAGAGAGAGAGAGAGAGAGAGAGAGAGAGAGAGAGAGAGAGAGAGAGAGAGAGAGAGAGAGAGAGAGAGAGAGAGAGAGAGAGAGATTCACAAAGATAGGCAAATAAAGAGCACACCAATTAGAAATAAAACCTTAAAAAATATAAACTTAAATATATAGTAAGATAGTAAGTAACTACTAAGAATTGAGAATCAGTAGTAGTAGTAGTAGTAGTAGTAGTAGTAGTAGTAGTAGTAGTAGTAGTAGTAGTAAGTAGTAGTAGTAGTAGTAGTAGGATGTAGTTAGGTAGTAGTAGTAGTAGTAGTAGTAGTAGTAGTATAGTGAGTAGTAGTAGTAGTAGTAGTAGTAGTAGTAGTAGTAGTAGTAGTAGTAGTAGTAGTAGTAGTAATAGCAGTAATAGTAGGCGAATAGTAAGAGTAGTAGTAGTAGTAATAGTAGTAGTAGTAGTAGGTGAATAGTTAGAGTAGTAGTAGTAGATGTAGTAGAAATAGTAGTAGTAGTAGTAGTAGTAGTAGTAGTAGTAGTAGTAGTAGTAGGTGAATAGTTAGAGTAGTAGTAGTAGAAATAGTAGTAGTAGTAGTAAGTAGTAATAGTAGGCGAATAGTAGTAGTAGTAGTAGTAGTAGTAGTAGTAGTAGTAGTAGTAGTTAGAGTAGCAGGGTAGACGGGGAGCCGCAGGGAAGAGAGCCGTAACCCTCCCTGGTCCCTCACCTTACCTGTCCCTGTGTGTCTGTGTGTCTGTGTGTCTCACGGGTTCTGCCACATACCTGGAGGAGAGAGAGATGAGGTGTTAGCACAGGTGTCAGCATTGATGAAGTACAGGATAGGGGGGGAGGGGGGCTGGATATCACCCCCCCCCCCTCCCACTGACTGTACTATGAGCATTATATAGTACACGTTCTTACTATTACATTTATTACTTTATATTTTACAGTTAAATATTACTCTTATTATTACTATTACATTTACTACTACGTATATTTTACTCTTAAATATTATTCTTATTATTACTATTACATTTACTACTATATTTTTTACATATATATTACTATTACATTTACTACTCTATATTTTACTCTTAAATATTACTATTATTCTTATTATTACATTTACTACTCTATATTTTACTCTTATATATTACTTTTATTCTTACTATTACAATTATTACTATATATTTTACTCTATTACTATTATTCTTATTTACATGTTCTTACTATTATTCATACTATCATAGAAGAATCGACGATGTATGATTATTTGCTAGATAATGTATGAGTGTTCTTTGATTGGCTATTTAAATACAGTTTTACTCCAGCAACTGAACCCTTCACGCCCATAGCTTTCCTTGGCTATAAAAAAATGTAATGTTGTTCGAGCCATAAAATTACGAAAAAGTAACTAAATATACTAAATTAGCTAGTGGACAAGGATACTAAACAGGTCATAGCTATAAAAACATTGCTTATATTCATTAAAAATCGTCTATATGGGTACCAAATTACCATGGAAATTACGTCTTTGGGCCTCAAGGAGTTAAAACGCTGTTGTTACAGCAATAAATACAAAGTAAACTAAATAGTTCTAAATTAGCTAGTGGACAAGGATACTAAACAGGTCATAGCTATAAAAACATTGCTTATATTCACTAAAAAGTATCTAATGATGGTCAAATTACAATGGAAATTATGTTATAGTCCTCAAGGGGTTAAGACCACGTGGAGTTGTTTACAGGAAGGTATTTAATGGCAAATGAAAACCACGTGGAGTTGTTTACCTTTAGATATTTCTTTATGGCAAAATAAGCTAAAAGATAATTAAAGCTAAAATAACCCAAAAAAGGTTAAAATGACATCAAATAAACCTGAAAGACCACGTGGAATTGTTTACATCTACGTATTATTTTATGGCGCCCCTCACCCCGCTGTTGACTCATTATGCGGGTGTTAAGTGCGGCGCCCCTCTGCTGTTTGCCGCCACGGTGGAATGTCTCGGGACTTGGAAGTCACTCATGTCAAGTCTTCATCACTACTCTCTCTCTCTCTCTCTCTCTCTCTCTCTCTCTCTCTCTCTCTCTCTCTCTCTCTCTCTCTCTCTCTCTCTTTTTCATCTCATAACAACGGAAGAAATTAGCACCGTTGTTTTTACGGGTTACAAACACTTACGAGCTACAAACACTCGTACGGGTTACAAACACCCGTACGAGCTACAAACACTCGTACGGGTTACAAACACTCGTACGGGTTACAAACACTCGTACGAGCTACAAACACTCGTACGGGTTACAAACACTCGTACGGGTTACAAACA
>JACEEZ010023361.1:405872-433372 GCA_016584305.1 Chionoecetes opilio
TTCTTACACATTTTTTATTTCTTGTATTACTTCTTTTATTACGAATTCTCTTTAGAGGATAGGAAATGCGGGGGTGGCAAAGGGTTCTGTTGGTATGAATGTGGTGTTAGGGCAGGTATTGGAGTGATTAAAGGGTTGTGGTAGGAGTGGTGTGGTCAGGGACGGACGTAGGGGTAAGGGTGATTATGGGTGGTGGTGGTGGTGGGTTTAGGTCGCTGGTTGAGACTGAGGGAAGGAAGGAAGGAAGGGAGGGATGGTTAGGTTGGGTTGGAGTGTACGAGTGTGTGTGTGTTTTGTAGGTTGTTGCATACGAGTGAGTGTTGTTATTCATGAGTTAATAGTATTGGTTTAGCTTCCTGAAAGAGAGAGAGAGAGAGAGAGAGAGAGAGAGAGAGAGAGAGAGAGAGGAGAGAGAGAGAGAGAGAGAGAGGAGAGAGAGAGAGGAGAGAGAGAGAGAGGGGCGCATAGGAAGGGAGTGTTGTTATTCTTGAGTATAATAATTATGATTGTTTAGGTTACTGAGAGAGAGAGAGAGAGAGAGAGAGAGAGAGAGAGAGAGAGAGAGAGAGAGAGAGAGAGAGAGAGAGAGAGAGAGAGAGAGAGAGAGAGAGAGAGAGAGGAGAGAGAGAGAGAGAGAGAGAGAGAAACCAACAAGACACAGTGCGATAAGAATCAGGTGTGACACTCCAGAAATACCTTCCATAAATGGCATGTAGGGGGAGTCAAGGTCACCTGCCTCATACCCTCCCTGCCTCATACCCTCCCTGCCTCATACCCTCCCTGCCTCATACCCTCGCTGCCTCATACCCTCCCTGCCTCATACCCTCCCTGCCTCATACCCTCCCTGCCTCATACCCTCCCTGCCTCATACCCTCGCTGCCTCATACCCTCCCTTTCTCATACCCTCCCTTCCTCATACCCTCCCTGCCTCCCCCTCGACCACACCAGGACCTCCCACTTCCATGACATCTCCCGCACGTTACGAGGGGGAAGGCATGAAGGTGTTACGGTATCCTCACTTCCATGACATCTCCCGCACGTTACGACGGGGCGAAGGGATGAAGGTGTTACGGTATACCCACTTCCATGACATCTCCCGCACGTTACGAGGGGGAAGGATGAAGGTGTTACGGTATACCCACTTCCATGACATCTCCCGCACGTTACGAGGGGGGAAGGGATGAAGGTGTTACGGTATACCCACTTCCATGACATCTCCCGCACGTTACGACGGGGGAAGGGATGAAGGTGTTACGGTATACCCACTTCCATGACATCTCCCGCACGTTACGAGGGGGGAAGGCATGAAGGTGTTACGGTATACTCACTTCCATGACATCTCCCGCACGTTACGAGGGGGGAAGGGATGAAGGTGTTACGGTATACCCACTTCCATGACATCTCCCGCACGTTACGGGGGGGAAGGCATGAAGGTGTTACGGTATACTCACTTCCATGACATCTCCCGCACGTTACGAGGGGGGAAGGGATGAAGGTGTTACGGTATACCACTTCCATGACATCTCCCGCACGTTACGAGGGGGGAAGGGATGAAGGTGTTACGGTATACCCACTTCCATGACATCTCCCGCACGTTACGAGGGGGGAAGGCATGAAGGTGTTACGGTATACCCACTTCCATGACATCTCCCGCACGTTACGAGGGGAGGAAGGCATGAAGGTGTTACGGTATACCACTTCCATGACATCTCCCGCACGTTACGAGGGGGGAAGGTGTTACGGTATAGGCCATCTGTCACTACACACACAATTCTAACCACTATCTCTTATTTTATCTTGTCACTATCTTCACTATTTATTTATTTTCGTCTAATTTATGTTTTTGTTTTGGTAATTCATTCCTAGTTTATTTTCCTTCCTAAGCCTCCATTTCTTCCTCTGCATTTGGTTCTTATTTCTAGTATTTTCTATTTTGTTCTGGTTATTGTTACATCTCTTGCCTCTCATCTACAAATAATGAATCGTAATACAAGTTTTTTACATTGGATCTTGAACACTATAGTAGCACGAAAAAAGAGGAATAGATCTTTGTATATATCTAACTGCATTGAACATTAAGAGAAGAAAAAAACCATCTCTTGCCTCTCATATATACAAATAACGCATCATAATACAAGTGTCTCTTATTGGCTCTTTAACAATAGTAGTATAAAAAGTGGAATAGATCTTTTTATTTATCTTAACTGCATTGACCATTAAGAGAAAGGGACAAAGAGAGAAACTGCAATTATATGTAAATGGTCGCGGCGGCATTTACTGTGACGCACTCCCCACTCCCGCTCTGAACGTGACAAAGCCGTGAGAACTTTCCCTCGTACACTCTCAGGGCAAGACACAGACGGCTGAACACAAGCCTAGCACCGCGGTTATTCACTTTGCCTTCAGTCTTACCGCCGTCAAAGCTATACTCTGTTTTTTGTAACGAGGCAAAAAATCCTGACTCCTTGCTGCTTACTGACTGATATTTGATGCCAGGAGGGAATACTACGCTTCTTCTAAATTTCAGTTGTATTTTATCATGGTTAACCCTATTATCAGGTAAACATAGGCAACATTTTAAGCATGAGACTTTAAGATAGAATTGAGTTTTGACCTTGTTAAAAAAATAGACTATAGTTTTGTATAGCGTCACCTGAGTTCTTACAATGTGTAAAATGTGTCAATTTTACTTTTTACGTATTTGTAACGCTATAGACGAGAACTTTAAAGGAATAGATAAAAAAAAAGATAGAAAAATATAGAAATCCCGCCAGGAATATGTGAAAAAAAGTAGAAAAATATAAAATCCCGCCAGGAATAGATGAAAAAAAGTAGAAAAATATAGAAATCCCGCCAGGAAAAGATGAAAAAAAGTAGAAAAATATAGAAATCCCGCCAGGAAAAGATGAAAAAAAAGTAGAAAAATATAGAAATCCCGCCAGGAAAAGATGAAAAAAAGTAGAAAAATATAGAAATCCCGCCAGGAAAAGATGAAAAAAAGTAGAAAAATCCCGCCAGGAAAAGATGAAAAAAAGTAGAAAAATATAGAAATCCCGCCAGGAAAAGATGAAAAAAAAGTAGAAAAATATAGAAATCCCGCCAGGAAAAGATGAAAAACAGTAGAAAATATAAAAATCCCGTCAGGAAAAGATGAAAAAAATATAAAAATATAAAAATCCCGCCAGGAAAAGATTAAAAACGTAGAAAAATGTAGAAATCCCGCCAGGAAAAGATGAAAAAAGTAGAGAGATATAGAAGACCCATCCCCGTCCCTTCCCCCCCTTCCCTCTACAAAGGTCTCTGTGAAACTCTTAACGACTTTTCTTTTCCTGTTTTTTCTTGAGTCTGTCGGAGTGTATATAATGCCATGCCCTGAGAGACACATTTCCACGGCCATTTGAGCAATTATGGCCATTAAGAGAGTCGGAGTGTGTACCTGGGCCCGGCTCCACCTGTAATGACGGTGGGCTGTTCATAATATTATCCTGGCTGTCTCCTCTCTCCCTCCTCCTTCCTTCCTTTCATCCATTCCTTTCCTGTACTTCATTCATCCTCAGAGCTTTCTTCATTTCTCTATTTGTTTACTACTTGCTGTTACTCCTTTACTTCTTTCTTTTACTCCCTATTTTTTTATTCCTTTGTATTTCTTTTCCTTTCCTGTCCTTCATTCATCCTCAGAGCTTTCTTTCTTTCTCTCTATTTTTTACTCCAATCATTTACTCCTTTTACTCCTTTCTTTTACTCTAATTTTTTTCCTTCCTTTGTATTTCTCTTCTTTTTTCCTTCCTTCTATCATTGCCTCATAGTTTTCCTTTCTTTCTCTTCTCTCTCTTATTTTCTTGCTATCTTTCCTAAGTCTATTTCTTCTATTTTGTCCTTCCTTCTATCATTTGTTACCTTCATGTAGGAACAAAAGAAGGAAGGAGGAACTGAAGAGGACGTGAAGGAAGAAGAAAAAGGAAGTAAAAAAATATTAAAATCAATACAAACATTTCATTTCACTGATCAAAACACGAACACATGATTTCTTTTTCGCCAACATTTTTTGACAGACTTCTTCCCTGTCCAATTCAACAGTCAAGCATCTAGTCATCTGTCCCTTTTCCCTCTTCTCCTTTCTTACCCCGTGTCTTCCCTCCTTCCTTCCCTCCCTCCTTCCTTCCTTTCTTACCCCTTGTCTTCCCTCCCTTCCTTCCCTTCATCCTTCCTTCCTTCCCTCCTCCTTACCCCTTGTCTTCCCTTCCCTCCCTCCTTCCTTCCTTTCTTACCCCTTATCTTCCCTCCCTTCCTTCCCTTCCTCCTTCCTTCCTTCCCTCCCTCCCCCTTCCTCTTTCTTCCCCTGTCTCCCTCCCTTCCTTCCCCATCCTTCCTTCCTCCCTCCTCTTACCCCTGTCTTCCCTTCCTTCCTCCTTCTCCTTCCTTCTTCCCCTTATCTTCCATTCCTCCTTCCTTCTCCTTCCTCCTCCCTTCCCCATGTCTTCTTCCTCCCTTCCTTCCCTCTTCCTTCCCTCTTTCCTTCCTTCCCTTCCCTCCTCCTCCTCTTACCTTCTTCCTCCTCTCTCCCTCCTTACCTTCCTTCCCTCTTTCTCTTCCTTCCCTGTCTTCCATCCCTCCCTTCTCCCTCACCATGCTTCCTCTGCCCCTTCCTCCCTTCCTTCCCTCCCCCCCCCCCCTGCTTGACCGTGTCCGTCTGTCTGCCTGCCCCTTCACCCGCCTGTTCCCCTGACTGTGGTTGTATATTTCCGCCTGTTTCGTGGCATTATGATAGCGTGTTGGCTTGTCCGTCAAAGTGGCTTCTGCGTGGACAGACCCGTGGTTACTCTTGCCCCATGCCCCTAGGTCCTGCCCCGCCCCACCTGCCCACCTGACCCGCGGACCCGCAATACCCTCTTCCTCCTCCTCCTCCTCCTTCTCGTTCTCGTCATCCTCTTCTTAATTTTTTTTCATCTTCTTTACCGTTTTTTTTTTTTTTTTTGCGTACTTCTGTTCAAGTGTTTATTTACTTTTTTACTTTTTTTTACTTTTTACTTTTAGTTTTTATCGTCGCATTTATGTTTTTGTTTTGGTATTTCATTCTTAGTTTATTTTTTCCTCCTTTTTCTCCTCCATTTCTTCCTCCTAATTTAGTTCTAGTATTTTCTATTTTTTCTTGTTATTCTGACTATTTTCTCCTCTTCTTCATATTTTCTCCTTTCGCTTTCGCAATAACCGCTGTTTCCTCTCTTGTCTACATGCTGAAATACATCGCGGAGTAGTTAGTGTTATTCTTGCTGGTATATTAGTGTGTTCCGCTCCCTCTAGTCACCCCCCCCCACCACCCCGTTGCCCACCGAGATGCTGTAATAAGTCGTCTTGTATTATGTCATTTACCTGCACTGGAACGCCATTCACAAATTTTATTGCGTGTACTTTTACCGCGAAAAAGTTGTTTGTTATCTTGAGTTACCGCGAGTCTTTATTAGCTGGAACTTTTCACACACACACAGAAAGAGAGATAGATAAAGAGAGAGAGAGAGAGAGAGAGAGAGAGAGAGAGAGAGAGAGAGAGAGAGAGAGAGAGAGAGAAGAGAGAGAGAGAGAGAGAAAGAGAGAGAGAGAGAGAGAGAGAGAGAGAGAGAGAGATTAATTCAATGAAATGAAGTTAATTGATATATTTAAATACGTTATAGATTTACCCATGAACACAAATATATCAAGAAATCATAGACCAAAAATTATGAAATAGTTTTGATACACTTTGAACTTAATATTTAAAGGATGAAATCAAGTCAGTTAATTATGGAGAGGAAAGAAAAGAAATGTGCCAAGTCAATATAACTTTAAAGAGAATTATGACTCACTGCAAAACAATTCAGAAAAGAAGAAGCGAACAAATGAAGAAAATAGAAAGAAAGCAAAATAATAACGAAATAATAAGTGATATAAAAATTGTTTCATTCTCTGCTGCTAAATAATTTCCGTTGACATATTATTTAGTTTTATACAGAAACTACCACGTGTAGGTCTCGCGGCCTCTTGTAACTTCCTTATTTCTTATGTCTAGCTTCCTTATTTTCTTATGTTCTTATGTTCCAGCTTCCTTATTTTCTTATGTTCTAGCTTCCTTATTTTCTTATGTTCTTATGTTCCAGCTTCCTTATTTTCTTATGTTCTAGCTTCCTTATTTTCTTGTGTTCTTATGTTCTAGCTTTTTATTTTCTTGTGTTCTTATGTTCTAGCTTCCTTATTTTCTTGTGTTCTTATGTTCTAGCTTCCTTATTTTCTTATGTTCTAGCTTCCTTATTTTCTTGTGTTCTTATGTTCTAGCTTCCTTATTTTCTTATGTTCTAGCTTCCTTATTTTCTTGTGTTCTTATGTTCTAGCTTTTTATTTTCTTGTGTTCTTATGTTCTAGCTTCCTTATTTTCTTGTGTTTTTATGTTCTAGCTTCCTTATTTTCTTATGTTCTAGCTTCCTTATTTTCTTGTGTTCTTATGTTGTAGCTTCCTTATTTTCTTGTGTTTTTATGTTCTAGCTTCCTTATTTTCTTATGTTCTTATGTTCTAGCTTCCTTATTTTCTTGTGTTCTTATGTTGTAGCTTCCTTATTTTCTTGTGTTCTTATGTTCTAGCTTCCTTATTTTCTTATGTTCTTATGTTCTAGCTTCCTTATTTTCTTGTGTTCTTATGTTGTAGCTTCCTTATTTTCTTGTGTTCTTATGTTCTAGCTTCCTTATTTTCTTATGTTCTTATGTTCTAGCTTCCTTATTTTCTTGTGTTCTTATGTTGTAGCTTCCTTATTTTCTTATGTTCTAGCTTCCTTATTTTCTTGTGTTCTTATGTTCTAGCTTCCTTATTTTCTTGTGTTCTTATGTTCTAGCTTCCTTATGTTCTAATGTTCTTATATCCGCTGTTGCAATCACTATCACATGGTATAAATAAATGAGCCAAAACGAAGAACAACGTATGAACGAGCAATTAGTGACCATTACAACCCACAACCCTCCACTCCAAGCCTTTACAATGACGTAGACTTCCTAACGCTAAAGTCTTTAATAAGTGATATCAAAATAATGTCATTCTCTGTGCTAAATCATTTTCGTTGACATATTATTAAATTTTCTTTCTATTTTCCTCATCTGTTCTTTTATTATTATTTTGCACACAGCCATAATTCTCTTTAAAGTTATATAGACTTGGCACAATTTTTTTTGCCGCCGTAAAATACCGAAGATCCTTGATGGAGACACGCCCCCTTTCTACCCCTCTTCACATCAGTCAATACTTCTAACACGAAATTCTCATTCTGTCGATATAGATCCCCTCCCCTCTTTTATCAGTAGCCTTTCATTAACTACCCCTCTCTAACCACCCCCCCAACACTCCCGCCCTCTTCTGCCTCTCTTTCTCTCTCTCTCTCTCTCTCTCTCTCTCTCTTCTCTCTCTCTCTCGCTCTCTCTCTCTCTCTCTCCTCTCTCTCTCTCTTTCTCTCTATCACGATCTCTGCTCTCTCCTTCTCTCCTCTCTCTCTCTCTCTCTCTCTCTCTCTCTCTCTCTCTCTCTCTCTAAGTGCACAATCACGCCCCTAAAGTGTTCTTATCCTCATGAAAATGCTTTGAGCTTCGGTTGAATATTCAGATAAAATAATAGAAAATATTTGTGCATTGATAAGACCTTTGATTAATATTGCCATTATTATTATTAGTTGTAGTAGTAGTATATTAATATCATGGTTATTATTATTGTTGTTGTTACTATTGTTTTCATTATTATTATTTTCATCATCATTGTTATTCGCACACACACAAAACACAAACACAACACATCAAATCAACACACACACACGTTAATATATGCTTTTATACGAGTTGCTAGTTGCAAAATATAGATACATATTAATAAAGAAGCAAACATGAATAGTGTAGAGAAAGTAGAAACATCTGCTTTCCGTATTCCTACACACACACACACACACACACATACACACACACACACACACACACACACACACACACAACACAAACACACACACACACACACACAACACAACACACACACACACACACACACACACACACACAACACAAACATACACACACACACACACACACACTGGAGAGAAAAGCAACCAATCCGCAAGGCTGTGTTTGGTGACCCGTATGATCGGAACCAGGAAGAAACATTAGACTCTCTCTCTCTCTCCTCTCTCTCAGGTGAAATACGAATGAGATTGAAAGTAAGAAATCAACATACTTTTAATTTATTTTTTCTTTTCTACTTCATTTCATTATGTACCTTTGATTTATTATTAATGCAGTTTTGAAAGCGGATCAAAGTGCGTATAAGTCAAATTAAACCTGTGGAAGTATAAAGCTTCATCATTTAGCTTAGGAAAGTTTTCACGTCGCCGTTTATTAATAACTTAAGTTGCGACATTAACCCTTTCACGCCCAAATTTTTCCATTGCTATAAAAAAATCGTATGTTATCAGGCATGAAATTACGAAAAGTAACTGAATATACCAAATTAGTTAGTCGACAAGGATACTAAACAGGTCATATCTATAAACCATTGCTTATATTCACTAAAAATCGTCTAATGGTAGCCAGATTACTATGGAAATTACGTTCTCGGCCTCAAGGGGTTAAATGGACAACACGAGAGTTTAGCATCGGATGGAGAGAGGAATACAGAAATGGAGGAAGCAATTCGATACATTAAAACGTGATAGCAATGAAGGAACCTCTTGACAAAACAACAAAATGAAAGAAGGAAAGACTTAGAAAAATTGAAGCATTGGAATAGCAAAATAGAAAAGGCTTAGAGAAGGAAAGACTTAGACATATTGAAGCATTAGAATAGCAAAAAAACAAATAATAGAAAATGGACAATTATGGATGACTTGTGGCGAGATATACGCGACCTAGCTACACCCAAATACGACCTAGCTACACACCAATACGACCTAGCTACACACCAATACGACCTAGCTACACACCAATACGACCTAGCTACACACCAATACGACCTAGCTACACACCAATACGACCTAGCTACACACAAATACGACCTAGCTACACACCAATACGACCTAGCTACACACCAATACGACCTAGCTACACCCAAATACGACCTAGCTACACCCAAATACGACCTAGCTACACCCCAATACGACCTAGCTACACCCAAATACGACCTAGCTACACACAAATACGACCTAGCTACACACCAAATACGACCTAGCTACACCCAAATACGACCTAGCTACACACAAATACGACCTAGCTACACCCAAATACGACCTAGCTACACACAAATACGACCTAGCTACCTACACACAAATACGACCTAGCTACAGACAAATACGACCTAGCTACACCACAAATACGACCTAGCTACACACCAATACGACCTAGCTACACAAATATGACCTAGCTACACACAAATACGACCTAGCTACACACCAAATACGACCTAGCTACACACAAATACGACCTAGCTACCTACACACAAATACGACCTAGCTACACACAAATACGACCTAGCTACCTACACACAAATACGACCTAGCTACAGACAAATACGACCTAGCTACACCAAATACGACCTAGCTACACCACAAATACGACCTAGCTACACCCAAAGACAGCTACAAATAGACCTAGCTACACACAAATACGACCTAGCTACACCCAAATACGACCTAGCTACACACAAATACGACCTAGCTACACCCAAATACGACCTAGCTACACACAAATACGACCTAGCTACACACCAATACGACCTAGCTACACACCAATACGATTCTTAGGTATGTCCTTGAGGTGGAGAAGTAAGTGTGTGTGATGTTATAATGAAGTAATATCGTAACACACGGGGTCATATTAAAAAAATCCATTGAATTATAGAGTTGCGTTTCGGAGTGAATGAGTTATAAATGATGAACCTAAAGTGTGGAATGAATAATCTTGAAGGTGTAGAATTGTAGGTATGTGCCGCTAATCATCATGTTATAATTAAGAATTGCGTTTTGGAGTGAATGAATAATGAATGACAAACGTAAAGTGTGTAATGAATAATGTTAAAGGTGTAAGATTGTATAGATGAGTTATGAATGATAGACCTAAAGTGTCCTGTGAATATTAAAGGTGATTGTATAGATGAGTTATGAATGTAAAACGTCAAGTGTCTAATGAATAATGAGTATTGCATGTGTCGCTGAAGAGTTGCGTATCGGAGTGAATGAGTTATAAGCGTCAAGTATGTAATGAATAATGGTGAAGGTGTAGGAATGTATGTGTGTGTCGCTGATCCCCGAGGGCGCCGCTGGCAGGTCCTCGGCGCCCGGAATGAATGGGATTAGGGCGGCAGGTCAGCGGTCCGCCCCCCTATCTGACACCGCTGTGAAGACCCTCCGTCACATTAGACTCTCTCTCTCTCTCTCTCTCTCTCTCTCTCTGAAATACGAATAAGATTGAAAGTAAGAATTCAACCTACTTTTAATTCGTTTTTTTCTATTCTTTTCTATCTTCATTTAATTATTTACCTCTACTTTATTATGAATGCACTGTTTAAAAAGCGGATCACCTTGTGGAAGTGTTATGCCAAGCGACAGTGTTGGTCAGGGCGGGTGAAGGCGCGAAACCTTAGACTCACTAGTACAAAAAATGAGTAAATTGGCCAAGATTGAGTGGTGAGCAACTAACCCCTTCACGCCCAGATCTTTCCTTCGCTATAAATACTAGTTTGTTCTTAGCCATAAAATTACGAAAAGTAACTTATTATATTCCAAATTAACTAGTGGACAAGGATACTAAACAGGTCATTTTCATATAATATTGCTTAAGTTCATTAAAATCGTCGCATGGTGGTTATATTACAATGAAAATTTCGTTCTGGGCCTCAAGTGGTTATCAAGGAGGGTGGCGCGCTGCTTATTACCCTATTGATGACGTTATATATTTAGTTAACGCTAATTTTCGCATGGTGCTAATTCATTTATCAGAAAACTAAATATGTTAATGGAAAGCTTATACAATACCGCTTCTTTTGATCTACTCCATTTCAATAGTTGTCTCACAAAATGTTAACCCCTTCAGGCCCAGAACGTATTTTTCATTGTAATTTGGCTACCATTAGACGATTTTAATAAGTATAAGCAATATTTTAATAGATATAACCTGTTTAGTATCCTTGTCCACTAGCTAATTTGGTATATGAAGTCACTTTTCGTAATTTTATGGCTAACAACAGACGATTTTATGTAGCAAAGGAAAGATTTGGGCGTGAAGGAGTTAAAGAAGATGAAGAAGAAGTACAATAGAAAGATGAAATATGAAGTATGTAGTAGTTGAAATTCGCATTCAGTTAATAGTTCATAAATTTAGCGTCACAAAAGAGGCATCGTGTGAATGAAATCCATCGTGTGACAATTCTTGGTGCCGTATGCAGGATTGAGACGTCCAGCCCGTGTGTTTATGATTAAGGCCAGCGCTAAGGACACTCTTAATTGCCGCCGCTAATGAGTGTCAGCGGGCAAGGCGGGTGAGTGGCCGAGCGTGCGCTGAATAGATATGTTATGAAAAGATCGTATCGCACCCTAGAAACCACCTCGGGAGCCGCGCCGTGATGGGACGGAGCCTATAGTTATTTATATTTTTTAACGAGGCGAAAATTCCATATCATAAGGTTTCATGCTTAAAATTACATAGCCCATACATAGTCCATACATAGCCCATACATAGCACATACATAGTCCATACATAGCACATACATAGCCCATACATAGCCATACATAGCACATACATAGCCCGACAATATTTTAAAGTCAATACACACACAGACACACCACCAAAGTTTACCCTTTACATCATTTTCAATTTCTTTCATTAATCTGTTACAAATCTATAGTCTATTTTCTAACGAGGCGAAAATGAAATATTATCTTAAGGTCTCATGTTTAAAATTATGCCTATGTTTACCTGATAATATGGTTAACTATGATAAAATACAACTGAAATTTAGAAGAACCGTACTATTCTCTCCTGGCATCAAATATTAGTCAGTAAGCAGCAAGGGGTCAGGATTTTTCACCTCGTAAACAAAAATAGACTCTAGGAAGCGATCGTAGTACCCTCAGCTCCCCTTGACTCATTGCTTTATCGCATACCAGTAAATAATTTTGATAGTGATGAAGATGATGATAATGACGAAATGTTCAATATAACTTAATGATGACAATTGTAACGATGGTCCTTATAATGATGATGATGGTGATATCAGTAATAATGATGATGATGATGATATTATATATGATGGTATAGTGAGTGACAGTGACGTTATCGCCGGCGGGAGTATTAAGACAGCGGCGCCCTTCGGTATACAGCAGGCAGCGTCCGTGGAATATTGCGTTTAGGTAGTTTACGGTCATAGTCTTGTAGGGTATTGGTATTGGTATTTATAGGTCCGGTATAATGAAATAAATATAAATAAATCAATCACACATCAGGAATACCATGCATATAAAAAATAAGCTTCATATTTCACTCACTAGCGACATGGCACTTGTAGAAGAAACACACACACACACACACACACAAACCACCATCACCGCAAACTACATCACATCGCATCACATTCAAACACAATAACAACTAACACCACCATCACACAACCGATACAAACAACAAATGATAAAATACCGCAAAGCAAACACAAGTATTAAAGCGTACATCACCGCATTGAATCATAACAGCGCAAAGATGATAGGTCCATAGAGTGGCTAGCGGGCAACCATCGGGCAACCAACGGGCAACCAACGGACAACCAACGGGCAACCAACGGACAACCAACGGCCAACTAACGGCAACCAACGGGCAACCAACGGGCAACCAACGGGCAACCAACGGCCAACCAACGGCCAACTAACGGGCAACCAACGGCCAACCAACGGCCAACCAACGGGCAACCAACGGCCAACCAACGGCCAACCAACGGGCAACCAACGGCCAACCAACGGGCAACCAACGGCCAACCAACGGGCAACCAACTTATTAAAGCGTACATGAACCAACGGGCACCTGACTTTCCTAGCACCGCACACACCATAACACCAGAACGCACGTCACCACCACCACAACACAACACAGCACAACACAATACTTAGCTACACTTAGCGGTATAGTGAAGCACCACACACTAGTTAGCAACACAGATCCCTAACTTTCCTAGCACCGCACACACCATAACACCATAACACCAGAACGCACAACATCACCACAGAATACAACACAACACTTAGCGGTATAGTGAAGCACCACACACTAGTTAGCAACACAGATCCCTAACTTTCCTAACACCGCGCACACCATAACACCATAACGCACGCCATCACACCATAGATTCTGTAACAACGCAACGCTATTATTATTTATACTATTCGAACACTATTTATCAACACTGTACCGCGTACCATAACACAGTGTACCATAAAGGCGGTCTAACGCAGCGCACAGCATCACGGTACAGCGCTGTGTCACTAAGTACAGCATCACAGCCAAAGATTTGAACACAGCAGCTCCTAGTATAGCCCAGCGCATGATAACACAGCATATTGTACACTAACGCAACGCAGCGCACAGCCTTTCATAGATTTCACAGCATACTTTTCAGCACAATTCAGGAAAATATTACTTTGTTTTATGAAATATGTTACTAACCTTAGTATATATTTTTTTCATTTGCAATAAGAATATAAAAAAGGGAATATTTTTTGTATATTAATTAAGTGTTAGACTCAAAATATCTCAATTTGCAATACAAATATAAAAAAAAGTGGATATTTTTGTGTATATTAAATACTAGACTAAAAAAATATAACAAGATTAAATTAAATAATCTGTGTATATGAGTTCAAGATTTTTTGTACGACAGGACGTGAAGTATGTATGAATATTTTGATGTATAGGTATGAGTATCTTTATGTGTATGTTTTGTATGTATGTATGTATGTATGTATGTGTATTGATGTATTATTTTCCTACTATTTTGTCTTTACGTTACTGTGAAATCAAGAAGTACAGTACATGCTCGTATAGCGGACACCCGTATAGCGGACACCCTCATAGCGGTGGGCGAGGGGGCGGCGGGTGACAGATCGGGGGGCCGGTGGGGGCGTGGCAGAGTGACACAGTGGGCGGGTGATGAGGCCCCTACCCCCCTTCCCCCACCCTCCCCAACATACCCCACAGAGCCCCCCCAACCCACCCGGGACAACAAACCCCACACCACCCCCTCAACCATCCACAACACAGACCCAACCCAACCCGACCCGACACACACACACACACACACACACGTCTCCCATGATATAGGCATTCATATAATCAATTCACATGTCCCAAGGTTAAACATTTGCACATATATTCATCCTGTTACGAACAAACACACGCAGACACATGCGGAAAGTACGCGGTTTTGTGTGTGTGTGTGTGTGTGTGTGTGTGTGTGTGTGTGTGTGTGTGTGTGTCAGAAATTCTTTAAAGTATATATACAATGTTTATTTCACGGGGCGTAACAGCTTATTTAATCATTTGTGAATCCAGCCTTTCCTTCATTCGTCATAATAGTTAGCGTAGTGATTCAAGCCTTGGGTAATTAATTAATGATATATTTTCATCCACAAGAGTCGGCTACGAAATGAATGTATTTATTTATCTATTTATATATTTATCGATTAAAATGATCTGGCGCCTCAAAATTAACAATACTATTAAAGGTTATCATCACATTGAGAGTAGTTGTTGTTATTACTATTATCATTACTATTATCAGTTTTGTTAATATTATAGTCATCGATAACAACACAAAATTTAATCAGAAAAAAAAAATCGCTAAGAAATATTCTAATTCTCATATTCCTATCCGGAAAAGAAATAAATAATAATCACAGAAAAATTGTTAGAAATATGTTAGGTCATGTTAGAAATGTTAGGTTAGATATATGTTATGTTAGAAATGTTGTTAGATATATGTTCTGTTAGAAATGTTATGTTAGATATATGTCATGTTAGAAATGTTGTTAGATATATGTTATGTTAGAAATGTTATGTTAGATATGTTATGTTAGATATATGTTCTGTTAGAAATGTTATGTTAGATATATGTTCTGTTAGAAATGTTATGTTAGATATGTTATGTTAGATATATGTTCTGTTAGAAATGTTATGTTAGATATATGTTCTGTTAGAAATGTTATGTTAGATATATGTTCTGTTAGAAATGTTATGTTAGATATATGTTATGTTAGAAATGTTATGTTAGATATATGTTATGTTGGAAATGTTATGTTAGATATATGTTATGTTAGAAATGTTATGTTAGATATATATTTGTTTCAATGCGGAATATAATCTTATCAATATTCTCGGTCCTGGCTTTTAAAACAATGGCGAGTTTATTCTTTCATTAATTTCATAGCCAACTGGACCACCGCACGGCAGGTCAACGGGGTCACTAATGAATTGACTGTGAAGCGCATTGTATTTATTTACCCAAGGCCTTCGCGACACCCCAACAGAAGGCGCTGACGGAGGGGAGCTAGGCCACACACACACACACACTTTTTATTGAATTAGTACTATATCCTAGCGTTCATTATTTCTCCAGTTTAACGCAAAAATAATAGAAGCAACACATATATTCTACAATCTCTCTCTCTCTCTCCTCACTGTCTCACAAACAAAAAAAATATTAACGTCAAATGTTTAGCCTCTTAATGCAGCCTAAACTCTCTCCTCTCTCTCTCTCTCACAAACCAACACAAAATATTAGCGTCAAGTGGTTAGCCTCTTAATGCAACATAAACTCTTTCCCTCTCTCTCTTTCTCTTGCTCTCTCTCTCTCTCTCTCTCTCTCTCTCTCTCTCTCTCTCTCTCTCTCTCTCTCTCTCACAAACCAACACAAAATATTAGCGTCAAGTGGTTAGCCTCTTAATGCAACATAAACTCTCTCTCTCTCCCTCTCTCTCTCCCCCTCACAAACCAACACAAAATATTAGCGTCAAGTCTTTAGCCTCTTAATGCGGCCTAAACTATCGCTAACGTCCGCCCACTGCAACTTGTAACACCCTCCCGACCCACCGCTCCCACCCCTCCCCCTCCCTCGCTCCTTAATTCTCTTAACACAACACTACAACACATAACATGCCGCGCCAACAACACACACCCGCCCACCGCACTCCACCACGTGAGATATGGTCTACAATTACATATACAGACAATGGAGTCACCGCCAATTGGTTCGTAGTAGCAATTGCTTTATTATCCAGTCACATAAAGCAGCATAAGCGAGGTAAATGTACCCTCCTTCCCTTCCTACCCTCGGCCCTCCCGCTATCCTCTCATCCCTCCTCCTTCTCCTCCTCCTCCTTGAGTACAAACTGACCCTCTCCTCCTCCTCCTCCTCCTCTTACCCAGATCAACTGTAGCCTATCTTTATTGACCAACATAACCGCAGATACTGACCCTCCTCACACCACTGCCACCACCACCATCACTACTACTACTACTACTACTATTACTACTACTACTACTACTACTACTACTTCTACCGCTGTCATCCTCCTAACATCGCTTCTCACTGATTTCCTTAACTCTATCATCTTCCTTTTAATTATGTCTGTCTGTGGCCCTAAAATAGATTAACAATTCAATTAGGTATTATAAATCATTGACATCATATTTAAAGTACACATAAAAAGGTCAGCTATTAAACTGTTCCCGCGGTCGTTCTCTTTGATATTATAAGGAGATTTTCCTTATAGATTTCGACATTTTTTATATATCTTTACAACATTATTTTTCTCTGATCTTTTATGAAGTCTTGAACGGCAATGTGTATATGATAGAGAGAGAGAGAGAGAGAGAGAGAGAGAGAGAGAGAGAGAGAGAGAGAGAGAGAGAGAGAGAGAGAGAGAGAGAGAGAGAGAGAGAGAGAGAGAGAGAGAGAGAGAGAGAGAGAGAGAGAGAGAGAGAGAGAGAGAGATTTTACACACATCCCTTTTATATTCTTTTAAACATGCATCTATTTTATCCTGCCACTATTAAAACATTAGCCCCTTCCTTCCTTCACTTCAGATCACTTTCTATATCAACTCCTCGTGCTTGTAACTAAACCTCCACCTTAAAACATCCCTCATTTTAAATACAAGCTCTCCCGCGTTCCCTCACTCTTGCTCACGCCCTCCTAACCTGCCTCGCACCTGCCTCGCTCACTCCATCAGCCTGCCTCACTATATAATCACCCTCACTCTCTTTTTCACTACCACGCACTAGCAACGGCAGCAAGTAATTTCTGTCTCTCTCCGGACCATAACATCGACTGACATGTCTCTCTCTCTCTTTCTCTCTCTCTCTCTCTCACACCACACACACACTACCTCTCTCTTCAATATATTTCAAGCATCTACTTATAACCATGAATTTTGACACAATCAAAAAATATGTTAAAGTGATTTATTTTTAGAACCATTGTATTTTTATGATTTTTTTTGCGTTTTTATCACATTCATGGTTTTTTTTTGTTTATTTACATGCGGGTTTAATTGACTGAACTTATTTTTAGTATTGAACTTTACCGGATAGTACAATTTTTCTTAGTTATCCGTCAATTATAATATATTTAGAATAATCACTTCATCAATATTGTTCACTCATCACCGATAAATAAACTCGCATAAGAAAAAAAACAAAATTACGAGACAAAAAAATTACTTCCAAATATTTAAGATTCTTTTAAGAGTTTTTCTAGAATATAATTATTTTGGCTGATGTTTTTATGGATATTATATTATCGTGGGTGAGTGTTCGGCGGCGGAGTCGGTGTTTAGACGCCGGGATAATATTGATCGGCCTCCGCGCGTCCGCCTCCCCGACACATCAAGAGTGATTTTTTGCCGCGCTTAAGAACAGTTTTCTTGTTTACGAAAGAGACAAAGTGTGACATGGGCGTGATTTTGTGCCTCGGAAAGAAGAAGATAGCGGGTTACTTGTGGTTATCTCTCCCTCTCTCTCTCTTTCTTAGCGGGTTACTTGTTGTTATATCTGTCTCTTTCTTTCTTAGTGGGTTATTTGTGGTTATCTCTCTGTCTCTCTCTTTCTTAGCGGGTTACTTGTTGTTATATCTGTCTCTTTCTTTCTTAGTGGGTTATTTGTGGTTATCTCTCTGTCTCTCTCTTTCTTAGCGGGTTACTTGTTGTTATCTCTCGCTCTTTCTTTCTTAGTGGGTTATTTGTGGTTATCTCTCTCTCTCTGTCTCTCTTTCTTATTCACTTCATCCGCTTTCCTTGTAGAATTTATTTATATATATATTATTTATTATATAGTATCTATTATTTTTTTGTAATAACTTAATTCTCTCTCTCTCTCTTTTTCGTATTCACTTCATTCGTTTACCGTGTAGAATTTATTAATATATATATATTATTTTGTATATATATATTTTTTAATAACTTGACTTGCTTGCCTTCCTTACTTCTCGACGCGTTAAAAGAAGGTGAAGGTTATTCAATGTCTTGGAAGTATTTCTACCAACTTGTTACCGGTATTTATGTTGTAGTTATAAAACAACACATTTGCTAAATAAAAAAAATGCATGTGCTATGTAATATAATTGCTATCAGTTTTTTTATAAGAAATTGTCTGGGGAAAAAATAATGGAAACATGAGTCAAACGAAGGTTTTTGCAGCGCCATAAACGCCACAATCATCGCAGCATTGCACTTTATGGCGCTTTTAAATTATCACACATACACACAGACACACACACGACTAATATACCGCTAAAGTGAAGAAGAAAAAAAATCCCCACTACAACCAGTATTGCCTGTGCCCGGAACACTGCCCCACACCCCGCCGCCGCCCGCTGTGCCCCGAGAACTACTGGGGCATCGCGGGAACACAGTGCAAAAAGAGATCGGCGGAGATGTGTGGTCGGCGGCTCGGCCCTCACCACGCCTCACCCTACGGAATCAACACTCAACTTTTTAAGGCCGGTGTAGGGAGGGAACACAGTCTGATGCTACTCACAGATTCCTTCACTCGCTAGCATCATCACCACCACCACCACCACCACCACCATGCCTTTATAATGGCCCTGATATTTCACTGAACTTTTTATCATTGTGCACTTGTGTGTTTTTCATTCACTTTGACATGTTTGATATTGACTGATTTTGATTGATTGATTGATTGATTGAGGCGGCCGCTGCCTGCACTGAGAGGTTATACTTGTCCCCCCTTGTCATCTCGCCTGTGATGTGTCGTGCCTGCCGTCGAGGGCATGGAGGTGCAGGTCTTGGCGCGGGGAACACCTTCATACTCCTCCGTCAGTTGGTCGCCGACAGGATTCCGTCGTGTCATAACATCTCCATGACTTGAAGGGCTCGCGGGCAGGAACTCAGTCTTGGGAGTCGCCACGTGCAGTAGATGTGGAGTAAGGGAGAGGCGTTGTGTTGTAAGGGCAGGGCGGGCTGGGAGGGGCTGGCGGCGGCAGTCAGGGAGGGCGTCAGCTGATCCAAAGTCGGGTCTCCGCTGATCGGCGTTGACAGCGTGAGTTTTGTTTGACGATGCTATCTCTTCCCCCTCACGCCTTGATCGGGGAGTACTGGTGTCGCGTGTGTGTGGGTGTCACTGCAGGATGACACCTTGCGACCGGGAGTTACCAGCCCTTTGACGCTGCACTCAGGTGACGGCAGCCCCTCACTCAGCACTCAGGGGCTGCCACGGTGCTGAAGGGGCAGTGCTGGTGCGCTAATGTGTTGCGGTGCTTCCCATGGGCTAGGGAGCCTTGGATGGTGGCACAGAGTTGGTCAGCGCGCCGCCACCCCGGCCGCACGGTGTCGGCCTCTATGTAAACAAGCCCAGCTCACATCGCTTGCCGCAGCCTCACTCACTACCACCATATCACCTCGCACTAGTCACACTTTTCAGGGCAGGGGCGCCTCTTGACACCGCTCCTCGCTACGGCTTACCTGTCATCGTAGGCGAACTCAGCATCGAGTGTGTTGAAATACAGAAGGAAAGCCGCGACACAACTTGTAATCAGAACGGGCTCCATAGGGGCTCCATGACCAACGTGCGCGAGCCACCACCGCCTCTCACTGAATGGTCCGCTCGGCTGCCTGGCCCACTGGCTGGCTGGCTGCCTCGCCGCGGGCCCTCCCCCTCCCCCCCGCCGTACCCCCCATCTCCCCCCACACATCTCTCTCTCTCTCTCTCTCTCTCTCTCTCTCTCTCTCTCTCTCTCTCTCTCTCTCTCTCTCTCTCTCCCTCCCATTTGATGCAGGCAACGTAACGTCACACACACACACACACACACACACACACACACACACACACACACACACACACACACACACGTGCGGGTACGCGAGCGCGCCCGCCACCCCTCCTGTCAATCAGCTCGTCGCAGAGCCTCGGCAGCCTCGCGCAGTGATGCATGAGGGCCTCTCCGAGCGCCGCCAGGACCCGCGTCTCCCCACACCCCTCAAACACCACACAACACCCACAACACCTGAAGGACCACAGCACCCTCGCCCTGAAGTACCATACAACACCACAACACCCACAACACCACAGCACTCTCGCCCTGAAGTACCATACAACACCCGCAACACACACAACACCACAGCACTCTCGCCCTGAAGTACCACACAACACCCGCAACACACAACACCCACAACACCTGAAGGACCACACAACACCTCGTCAACATCACCCTACAGTACCACACAACACCCACAACACCTGAAAAACCTCACAACACCTGCACTAGCATACAACACCACAACACCCACAACACCCACAACATCTGCAGTACCACATAACACACAACACCACAACACCCTCCCCTTGAAGTACCACACAACACCACAACACCCTCGCCAACACCCTCGTCCTTAACCCCTTGAGACCCAAAGTGTAATTTCCCTTGTAATTTAGCTACCATATGGACGGTTTTTAGTGAATATAAAGCAATATTTTATAGATATGACCTGTTTAGTGTCCTTCTCGACTAACTAATTTGGTATATTTAGTTACTTTTCGTAATCATATGGCTCGATAACATACGATTTTTATAGCAAAGGAAAGATCTGGGCGTGAAGGGGTTGAGTAGGCCTGGGCGTGAAGGGGTGAAGTAGGCCTGGGCGTGAAGGGGTTGAGTAGGCCTGCCTTATAACACCTACATCAGCCTGGCACTATCACGTTATCTAGAAAATAGCGGAATGTCGTGAAAAAGTGTCGCAAATAGGGAGATAAAGGATTGGAATGGACTCAGTAGACAGGTACTTCGTGCGGAGTCAATAGGGAGCTTTAAAAGGAGGCTGGATAAATTCATGGATGGGAATGAAAGGTGGATGTAGGTAGTGTTAAGTAACAGGAACTACCACGTCTAGGTCTCGCGGCCTCTTGTAGCTTCCTTATTTTCTTGTGTTCTTGTGTCGGGATATCGTTGTGTAGGTCCTCTGGTATCGCCTCCCGAGATCACCTGCCTTATTTAATGTTGTGTTCTCCTGCTATAATTTGGATCACTTCTGTCTGTCTCGTTAAAATCTCCAGCCCAATTTCCTTATTTTTATCATTACTTTTTCTTCTATAATTTGGATCACTACTATCTGTCTCGTTAAAATCTCCGTCAATTAGGAGAGTTTGCCTTATTGGATTATAATTTCTTTTATCTCTTCATGAATTTTGCTTGACAGGTGATATGAACTGTTAACCCTTGAGTCCCAGAACGTAATTTCCGTTGTAATTTGGTACCATTAGACGATTTTAATTAATATAAGCAATATTTTATAGATATGACCCGTGTAGTACCCTTATCCACGAGGTAACTTGGTATTTTCAGTTACTTTTTCGCAACTTTATGGCTAACAACAGACAATTTTATATAGCAAAGGAAAGATCTGGGCGTGAAGGGTTAATTGAAGGACCATTATTTCTAGTTCCTCCCTTGTACTACCTAGATGTGTAACCTATTAGCGACACCGACAACAGTGTACCGATACTTAGCGACGTGTTATTTTCTTTATTTATGTATGCATCGACTATTGGTTCTAATTATCGCATTATTTCATTATTATCTTATTATTATTATTATCGATTATCTTGGCTGCGTTATTCCCCGACACTTTCCGAGAGGCGACGCAGACATAGCACGACAGTATTTTAAAGTTCTCTCTCTCTCGCTCTCTCTCTCTCACTCTCTTCGCTCTCCTCTCTCTCTCTCTTTCTCTCATCTCTTCTCTCTCTCTCTCTCTCTCTCTCTCTCTCTCTCTCTCTCTCTCTCTCTCTCTCTCTCTTCTCTCTCTCTCTCTCTCTCTCTCTCTCTCCTCTCTCTCTCTCTCTCTCTCTCTCTCTCTCTTTCTCTCTCTCTCTCTCTCTCTCTCTCTCTCTCTCCTCTCCTCTCTCTCTCTCTCTCTCTCTCTCTCTCTCTCTCTCTCTCTCTCTCTCTCTCTCTCTCTCTCTCTCTCTCTCTCTCTCTCTCTCTCTCTCTCTCTCTCTCTCTCTCTCGCAGTCAAAGTTAAATGAGTTAGTTACTTACCTCGCTACTCAGTTAAAGTCAATGGTCCGTTTACCCTCTAGATCATTTTACATTTCTTTCACTAATATGTTACAAATCTATAGGCAATATTTTTAACGAGGCGAAAATGTTATTCTATCTTAAGGTCTCACGCTTAACCCCTTGAGACCCAGAACGTAATTTCCACTGTAATTTGGGTACCATTAGACGATTTTTAATTAATATAAGCAATATTTTATAGATATGACCTGTTTAGTATCCTTGTCCACTAGCTAATTTAGTATATTAAGTTATTTTTCGTTATTTTATGGCTGACAACAGACAATTTTATACAGCAAAGGAAAGATCTGGGCGTGAAGGGGTTAAAATGATACTTGATAATATGGTTAACTATGATAAGATACAACTGAAATTTAGAAGAAGCGTAGTATTCCCTTCTCCTGGCGTCAAATATTAGTTAGTAAGCAGCAAGGGGTCAGGATTTTTCACCTCGTTAAAAGAAGCTGACTATAGGTACAAAGGAGACACTAGAACAAATGGTCCTTCAATTGCTAGTTCATATTACCCTGTCAAGCAAAATTCATGAAGAGTTAGAACAGAAAATACGATAAGGCAGATTGTCCTGATTGCTGGAGATTTTAACGCGACAGATAAAAGTGATCCAAATTATAGAAGAAAAAGTAATGATATAAATAGGGAAATTGGGCTGGAGATTTTAACGAAGGAAATTGGGCTGGAGATTTTAACGAAGGAAATTGGGCTGGAGATTTTAACGAAGGAAATTGGGCTGGAGATTTTAACGAAGGAAATTGGGCTGGAGATTTTAATGAAGGAAATTGGGCTGGAGATTTTAATGAAGGAAATTGGGCTGGAGATTTTAATGAAGGAAATTGGGCCGGAGATTTTAATGAAGGAAATTGGGCTGGAGATTTTAATGAAGGAAATTGGGCTGGAGATTTTAACGAAGGAAATTGGCTGGAGATTTTAACGAAGGAAATTGGGCTGGAGATTTTAACGAAGGAAATTGGCTGGAGATTTTAACGAAGGAAATTGGGCTGGAGATTTTAACGAAGGAAATTGGGCCGGAGATTTTAACGAAGGAAATTGGATTGGAGATTTTAACGAAGGAAATTGGGCTGGAGATTTTAACGAAGGAAATTGGCTGGAGATTTTAATGAAGGAAATTGGGCTGGAGATTTTAACGAAGGAAATTGGCTGGAGATTTTAACGAAGGAAATTGGCTGGAGATTTTAACGAAGGAAATTGGGCTGGATATTTTAACGAAGGAAATTGGGCCGGAGATTTTAACGAAGAAATTGGATTGAGATTTAACGAAGGAAATTGGGCTGGAGATTTTAACAAAGGAAATTGGGCTGAAGATTTTAACTAAGGAAAATTGGGCCGGAGATTTTAACGAAGGAAATTGGATTGGAGATTTTAACGAAGGAAATTGGGCTGGAGATATTAACTAAGGAAATTGGGCCGGAGATTTTAACGAAGGAAATTGGATTGGAGATTTTAATGAAGGAAATTGGGCTGGAGATTTTAATGAAGGAAATTGGGCTGGAGATTTTAACGAAGGAAATTGGCTGGAGATTTTAACGAAGGAAATTGGGCTGGAGATTTTAACGAAGGAAATTGGGCTGGATATTTTAACGAAGGAAATTGGGCCGGAGATTTTAACGAAGGAAATTGGATTGGAGATTTTAACGAAGGAAATTGGGCTGGAGATTTTAACGAAGGAAATTGGGCTGAAGATTTTAACTAAGGAAATTGGGCCGGAGATTTTAACGAAGGAAATTGGATTGGAGATTTTAACGAAGGAAATTGGGCTGGAGATATTAACTAAGGAAATTGGGCCGGAGATTTTAACGAAGGAAATTGGATTGGAGATTTTAACGAAGGAAATTGGGTTGGAGATTTTAACGAAGGAAATTGGGCTGGAGATTTTAACTAAGGAAATTGGGCCGGAGATTTTAACGAAGGAAATTGGATTGGAGATTTTAACGAAGGAAATTGGGCTGGAGATTTTAACGAAGGAAATTGGATTGGAGATTTTAACGAAGGAAATTGGGCTGGAGATTTTAACTAAGAAAATTGGGCCGGAGATTTTAACGAAGGAAATTGGATTGGAGATTTTAACGAAGGAAATTGGGCTGGAGATTTTAACTAAGGAAATTGGATTGGAGATTTTAACGAAGGAAATTGGGATGGAGATTTTAACTAAGGAAATTGGATTGGAGATTTTAACGAAGGAAATTGGGCTGGAGATTTTAACTAAGGAAATTGGATTGGAGATTTTAACTAAGGAAATTGGGATGGAGATTTTAACGCGACAGATAATAGTGATCCAAAAAGTGTTCATCCCTTACTTCCATAACTCACTCATGTCCTCAGCCTTTCATCGCTACTCCTCCGTATATCTTTCTCTCTCTCTCTCTCTCTCTCTCTCTCTCTCTCTCTCTCTCTCTCTCTCTCTCTCTCTCTCTCTCTCTCTCTCTCTCTCTCTCTCTCTCTCTCTCTCTCTCTCTCTCTCTCTCCCCTAATTTAACTACAGATCAAAATATATCATCCATTTTATTTTCCCAACAGCCATATTCTTTCAACTCTATTCTCTGCCCAATAGTTTCATCATGTATAGCCGTAGACAATGAAATATATAATCCGAATCCCTATATCGTAATAGTAAAGTACCCATTCACTAGACTTATACATGAATAACAAACATTTTTATCTCGAGAATGGTTCAAACAGACACTTTTATCTCGAGAATGGTTCAAACTGACACTTTTATCTCGAGAATGGTCCAAACTGTCACTTTTATCTCGAGAATGGTTCAAACTGACACTTTTATCTCGAGAATGGTTCAAACTGACACTTTTATCTCGAGAATGGTTCAAACTGACACTTTTATCTCGAGAATGGTTCAAACTGACACTTTTATCTCGAGAATGGTTCAATCTGACACTTTTATCTCGAGAATGGTCCAAACTGACACTTTTATCTCGAGAATGGTTCAAACTGACACTTTTATCTCGAGAATGGTCCAAACTGACACTTTTATCTCGAGAATGGTTCAAACTGACACTTTTATCTCGAGAATGGTTCAAACTGACACTTTTATCTCGAGAATGGTTCAAACTGACACTTTTATCTCGAGAATGGTTCAAACTGACACTTTTATCTCGAGAATGGTTCAAACTGACACTTTATCTCGAGAATGGTTCAACTGACACTTTTATCTCGAGAATGGTTCAAACTGACACTTTTATCTCGAGAATGGTCCAAACGACACTTTTATCTCGAGAATGGTTCAAACTGACACTTTTATCTCGAGAATGGTTCAAACTGACACTTTTATCTCGAGAATGGTTCAAACTGACACTTTTATCTCGAGAATGGTCCAAACTGACACTTTTATCTCGAGAATGGTTCAAACTGTCACTTTTATCTCGAGAATGGTTCAAACTGACACTTTTATCTCGAGAATGGTCCAAACTGACACTTTTATCTCGAGAATGGTTCAAACTGACACTTATCTCGAGAATGGTCCAAACTGACACTTTTATCTCGAGAATGGTTCAAACTGACACTTTTATCTCGAGAATGGTTCAAACTGACACTTTTATCTCGAGAATGGTCCAAACTGACACTTTTATCTCGAGAATGGTTCAAACTGACACTTTTTTCGCCCACTAAGAATGTTCCACGCAGTTTATTTCGACACATTTTTCCACGTAGGAATAAAATATGCTCTGCGGTGTGTTATTTTCGAAGAATTTGTTTTGCATGTAATTTGTTGCCTCGTCTTCTTTTCGCGTGGTTTTTACTGTAAATCTCGTCCTGTTAGTTACTAGAATATGCAGATGTGTGCAGGAAAATAGGATGTTTATTGTCGGGAGCAGTACAACGAAAAATATGGGTTTTAAAGAGAGAGAGAGAGAAGAGAAGAGAGAGAGGAGAGAGAGAGAAGAGAGAGAGAGAGAGAGAGAGAGAGATCGTGTGACCATATAGTCGAAATTACCTATAGCGAAAAGTATGTGGGTTTAAGAGAGAGAGAGAGAGAGAGAGAGAGAGAGAGAGAGAGAGAGAGAGAGAGAGAGAGAGAGAGAGAGAGATCGTGTTGACCAATATAGTCGAAATGTCCTATAGCGAATAATATGTGGGTTTTAAAGAGAGAAAGAGAGAGAGAGAGAGAGAGAGATCGTGTTGACCAATATAGTCGAAATGTCCTATAGCGAATAATATGTGGGTTTTAAAGAGAGAGAGAGAGAGAGAGAGAGAGAGAGAGAGAGAGAGAGAGAGAGAGCACATGTATCATACTAGATAAATAGAGGAACGCCATACAATCAATTTTCATTCAATACAAAATTCAAGAAAGTAATGATTAAAGTATTATCATTATAAGTAGTTTGCTATTGCTGTAAAGTACTAAAGCAAATCACCATAAGCAGTAATATTATCTTTATTAGTGATAAGTATTAGTACTATCATCCTTAATAACAGTGGTGCCATTATAACATTAAACCTAGTGAGCAGCGTTAACTACAGAGACAATTTAACACTTACACCACTACTCTTATTCACCTATGTTATCCTGCCTCTATTGCCTTCAGGATTACTATTACTATTACTACCATTACTTAAAGTGTTAATACTACCATTACTTATAGTGTTAATAATGTCTATCCCATCGTAATATTGGTACTCTTAGTCTCCTCCTGTGTCTTCGTCAACCCCCCCGCAGCAGGACTCCGCCTACAATTTTATCCCTCCTCTGCCTTATAAGTTTCATTCGCACTGATATTGTTAGTTTGTGTTTTGATGGACCTCTCATCTTTGTCCTTGGCGTTAATCCTCCGAGAATTGCACTTCGCTTCTCTCTTTGTCTCTTTGTTCTCTTCTTCTTCTCCCTCTTCCTCCTCCTCCTCCTCCTCCT
>JACEEZ010023361.1:438372-460872 GCA_016584305.1 Chionoecetes opilio
TAGTTTCCATCCGGATCATTGTACATCTTAATTGCGTGTCAGGAGGGATAGAAATAATCGTGCAGGTACTTTCATTCTTCGTGCAGCGATAACAAGACACCTGGCTAGGAAAATAGGAAGAATTATTTAATTATACAAATTTATCATCAGGCTGAGCGTTTGAGTTTTATCTTATGTAAATACCGACATATTTATTAAAACGAAAATAATATACAACAGTTATGCAGTCAGGAAGGAGATTGCTTCGATAACAGTTAATCCCTTCACGCCCAGATTTTTCCTATGCTATAAAACATTGTCTGTTGTCAAGCTATAAAATTACGAAAAGTTACTAAATAAACCAAATTAGTTAGTGGACAAGGATACTAAACAGGTCATATCTATAAAATATTGCTTATATTAACTAAACATCGTCTAATGGCACCCAGATTACAATAGAAATTACGTTATGTGTCTCAAGGGGTTAATAAGGTTACCGATAAATTGAATGGTTAACAAGATAATAGTCACAGTTATTGAAATGGAAATAATACCTCCATGACGTGAAGACTTGAGCATCGTCAACCACAGACCTGAGACTCGAAAACAGTGTTGGGTTTGCATACTGACTTGACCTTGACCTTGCATACTGGCCTGACCTTGCCCTTGCATACTGACCTGACTTGGCATCCTGACCTCTATACCATTCCTGTACTTTTTACCGTTCATCTTTATTGATCTTTAAATGTACACACGCACATACACACACGCACGGTGCGCATACAAAGCGTCAAAACTAATCCCAGGGTGTCAGCCCTATCAATACGTCAAAAAGCCAATCTTTTCAAAGCATCTAAAAAAGCTGGATCTCATCAATGTGTCAAGAAGCTGAAACTGACTACATGTTATCAAAGCATCAAAAACACCAAATGTCTTCAATGCATCAAAATTGAATGAAATCCTATCGATGCATCAAAAACTTCAGATATTTGCAAAGTGTCAAAAACATCTTCAGATCTTAGCAAAGCATCAAAGCACATTATGTACTGACTGGCGCAGCAGATGCAGCACGGTGCGGCACAATAACAACACAAGATGCATATCAATGTCTGTCTTTATTCCAAGTATTTTAGTTTAACAATAACCTAAGAATCATAAAATTGAAATTGAAATATCATACTTCCTTCCGAAGACAGGAAATTGAAGCGGGTAGGCCTGGTAGGACACTATATAAAAAAAAATGTACTAATCGGCAGTTTTCAAGACAAGAAATGAAGCAGCATTTTATATCTTTCAGAATTTATATTTCGAATCGCTCCTGCACCCGGACTCTGCAGATGGGACGTGGATTTCCTATGCCTGGACAGAACTGAGCATGATTGCAAGGCCTGAAACAGATCGTTCTCTCTCGGGGTGCGAAACACACAGCGCAGAGACGATGATTCTGTTGCTGAGAAGCTTGATTTTCTTGGTCAACAGTAACATTATCAGCATGGTCCGATTCTTCTCCGTCCCGAATTGGGGTCGTCTCTAGAAGCAGAGAGTTGGGGTCGTCTCTAGAAGCAGAGAGTTGGGGTCGTCTCTAGAAGCAGAGAGTTGGGGTCGTCTCTAGAAGCAGAGAGTTGGGGTCGTCTCTAGAAGCAGAGAGTTGGGGTCGTCTCTAGAAGCAGAGAGTTGGGGTCGTCTCTAGAAGCAGAGAATTGGGGTCGTCTCTAGAAGCAGAGAGTTGGGGTCGTCTAGAAGCAGAGAGTTGGGGTCGTCTCTAGAAGCAGAGAGTTGGGGTCGTCTCTAGAAGCAGAGAGTTGGGGTCGTCTCTAGAAGCAGAGAGTTGGGGTCGTCTCTAGAAGCAGAGAGTTGGGGTCGTCTCTAGAAGCAGAGAGTTGGGGTCGTCTCTAGAAGCAGAGAGTTGGGGTCGTCTCTAGAAGCAGAGAGTTGGGGTCGTCTCTAGAAGCAGAGAGTTGGGGTCGTCTCTAGAAGCAGAGAGTTGGGGTCGTCTCTAGAAGCAGAGAGTTGGGGTCGTCTCTAGAAGCAGAGAGTTGGGGTCGTCTCTAGAAGCAGAGATTGGGGTCGTCTCTAGAAGCAGAGAGTTGGGGTCGTCTCTAGAAGCAGAGAGTTGGGGTCGTCTCTAGAAGCAGAGAGTTGGGGTCGTCTCTAGAAGCAGAGATTGGGGTCGTCTCTAGAAGCAGAGAGTGGGTCGTCTCTAGAGCAGAGAGTTGGGTCGTCTCTAGAAGCAGAGAGTTGGGGTCGTCTCTAGAAGCAGAGAGTTGGGGTCGTCTCTAGAAGCAGAGAGTTGGGTCGTCTCTAGAAGCAGAGATTGGGTCGTCTCTAGAAGCAGAGAGTTGGGGTCGTCTCTAGAAGCAGAGAGTTGGGGTCGTCTCTAGAAGCAGAGAGTTGGGGTCGTCTCTAGAAGCAGAGAGTTGGGGTCGTCTCTAGAAGCAGAGAGTTGGGGTCGTCTCTAGAAGCAGAGAGTTGGGGTCGTCTCTAGAAGCAGAGAGTTGGGGTCGTCTCTAGAAGCAGAGAGTTGGGGTCGTCTCTAGAAGCAGAGAGTTGGGGTCGTCTCTAGAAGCAGAGAGTTGGGGTCGTCTCTAGAAGCAGAGAGTTGGGGTCGTCTCTAGAAGCAGAGAGTTGGGGTCGTCTCTAGAAGCAGAGAGTTGGGGTCGTCTCTAGAAGCAGAGAGTTGGGGTCGTCTCTAGAAGCAGAGAGTTGGGGTCGTCTCTAGAAGCAGAGAGTTGGGGTCGTCTCTAAGAAGTCTCTAAACAGAGAGTTGGGGTCGTCTCTAGAAGCAGAGAGTTGGGTCGTCTCTAGAAGCAGAGAGTTGGGGTCGTCTCTAGAAGCAGAGAGTTGGGGTCGTCTCTAGAAGCAGAGAGTTGGGGTCGTCTCTAGAAGCAGAGAGTTGGGGTCGTCTCTAGAAGCAGAGAGTTGGGGTCGTCTCTAGAAGCAGAGAGTTGGGGTCGTCTCTAGAAGCAGAGAGTTGGGGTCGTCTCTAGAAGCAGAGAGTTGGGGTCGTCTCTAGAAGCAGAGAGTTGGGGTCGTCTCTAGAAGCAGAGAGTTGGGGTCGTCTCTAGAAGCAGAGAGTTGGGGTCGTCTCTAGAAGCAGAGAGTTGGGGTCGTCTCTAGAAGCAGAGAGTTGGGGTCGTCTCTAGAAGCAGAGAGTTGGGGTCGTCTCTAGAAGCAGAGAGTTGGGGTCGTCTCTAGAAGCAGAGAGTTGGGGTCGTCTCTAGAAGCAGAGAGTTGGGGTCGTCTCTAGAAGCAGAGAGTTGGGGTCGTCTCTAGAAGCAGAGAGTTGGGGTCGTCTCTAGAAGCAGAGAGTTGGGGTCGTCTCTAGAAGCAGAGAGTTGGGGTCGTCTCTAGAAGCAGAGAGTTGGGGTCGTCTCTAGAAGCAGAGAGTTGGGTCGTCTCTAGAAGCAGAGAGTTGGGGTCGTCTCTAGAAGCAGAGAGTTGGGGTCGTCTCTAGAAGCAGAGAGTTGGGGTCGTCTCTAGAAGCAGAGAGTTGGGGTCGTCTCTAGAAGCAGAGAGTTGGGGTCGTCTCTAGAAGCAGAGAGTTGGGGTCGTCTCTAGAAGCAGAGAGTTGGGGTCGTCTCTAGAAGCAGAAGATGTGTGGCCGTCGTGTAGGCCACAGCCGAGATGAACTGCATGTGATTGTACTCCCCTCTTCGCATATTTCTCCTTGAATGCGTTTCTCCTCTCGAGGATTGTTTCATAGGCCTTCTTCCTGGACCTGCTGATGTTCAAGCCCCGGTCCAGCCTCTCCAGGTCCTTCTCTGTGTCTTCTATCATGTGATTGATGTGCCCAACGAAAGACCACATTGAGTGCAGCGTAGTGCACCCGTATTGTTGCCTTCAGCCTGGGATGGAATGACTCGCAAAAGTTATTGGTTCCATAAGGAAAATCATAAACTGAACATTTCTGTGGAGTCACAGTGTTGAGCCAGTAACGAAAGAAGTACTGCCGGAATTTGCGGATGTTTGTCCTGGTATGGTTGTTCACGTTGATGGGCTGATCCAACAAGGCAAGGGCGATGACTCTGATCTGGTTGGCCGGCAAGTACGGTGTTGACATGAGCTTTTTCAGGAAGAGGAAAGTCTTAAACTCCTGGTTGTTTTTGTACAGATCAGTAAATCCGAACTTCTGGCACTTGCGCCACAGCGCTTGAGAGATGTGAAATTGACAGCCACAGAATCTGGCAGAGGGAAAGGATGCTTGGAGTGTATTTAAGTTCCTGCACTAAACTGCCTTAAGCTCCCAAGCCGGTCTCGAGCTTACTGTGTCATACTGTTTCGGTCGTTGATGTTGTAGTATTTGCGTTAGGTTCCAGTAGGTTTTTGATACTTTGATAACTTCTGGATATTTTGATGCTTTGATGACTTTTGTCAGTTTGATGCTTTGATAACTTCTGCATTTTTTGATGCCTCGATGACTTCTCACTTTTGATGCTTTGAAATGATATGAACTTTTTTGACACATTGATTGGACATGGTGAAAAACGTTTTGACAAAATGAAAACAAATGGAAAATTGATGGATTGCTAAGTTTTTGCAGATATGATGAAATGATAGGATCAGTTTTTGACGTTCTGATGTGCCCCCACATGTACATACACACACACAACACATACACACACGCCGCACATACACACGCACAATGTAATACACACGCGTCCACTTGTATTACGTTTACTCTGGTTTTTTTTAACGAGGCGAAAAATCCTGACCCCTTGCTGCTTCTTACTGACTGATATTTGATGCCAGGAGAAGGGAAAACTACGCTTCTTAATTTCAGGGTTTTTTTTCATCATAACTTCACTATATTATCAAGTATACACAAGCATAATGTTTAAGCATGAGAACTTAAGATAGAATGGAATATTTGCCTCGTTAAAAGAAAGTAGACTATAGTTAACCATCTGCCGCTACGCAAAGGCAAAACTGAGTCCACGTATAAAATTAATGGTAATACATGCGTGAGATTGTGGTCGTACCTTAGGGTTCGCATCTTTTTCTATTGAGGAAATTATAGGTCCTCTTTCAACTTGGTGGGATTTTTAGATACGGATATAAATATGTAGATAGTGAATATGAATCGAGCTTGTATAAGAATTTGACGGATCAATTATTTTTCTCTCATTATGAAATTCAAATCAAGGATACTAATAACAGCGTTTTTATTATGCATTTTCATAATTAATGTACTTGTCATTGTGATTTGCAGTGTACTATTTACCAAACTGAATTAGCCTTTCCACTTTTTTTTTATTCATTTTAATTCTCCTACTTTCTACTTTATAGAGACTGGCAACTAGCGTACTTTTGTATATTTCTTTATTTTTTGCCCTTGGTCAGTGCAAAGACTACTGTATACTAAGCCAAAACTGAGAAGCAAGTCCAGTATACAGTAGTCTTTGGTCAGTGCCTTATTATGTAAAAAATAAGAAATCATTTAAATCTTTCAGCAACCCTTCATGAGTCCTTCATGAGCCCATAGGTAATGTATCAAATCCTCCCTCTCCCTCACTTCTTCACTACCCATCCAGGATCTACGATGTGGTGTCTACTAGTGTATTATTACTTAGTTTTTAGTCCTCATTTCACTATCGTTCACTATCGCCTTTTTGTTGTCATTGATCTGGATTGCTCTCTACCTTGTGTTGTGTCGAGTGTTCTGGTGATCGACCTCTGCTTGGGGCCAACACCTCTTTATCTGTCGAGTGTTCTGTCGAGTGTTCTGGTGATCGACCTCTGCGTCTGGCCAACACCTCCTTATCTGTCGAGTGTTCTGTCGAGTGTTCTGGTGATCGACTTCTGCTTCAGGCCAACACCTCTTTATCTGTCGAGTGTTCTGGTGTTCTGGGGATCGACCTCTGCTTCAGGCCTCAACATCTCTTTATATGTCGGTCACGCTGGATGAGCACCGGCCGCGGGAACACGTCGGTGGCAGCGCGAGTGACATGCGTCTCCGTAATGCCTCTTATAACTCACACCGGCCATGGCTGTCTGTCTGTCTCCAGCAGGGACACACGGGGAGGGGCGATGAGGCAGGGAGGAAGGGAAGCGAGGGAAGGTATCTGTCTCTCCAGCAGGGATGCACGGGGAGGGGCGATGAGGCAGGGAGGAAGGGAAGCGAGGGAAGGTATCTGTCTCTCCAGCAGGGATGCACGGGGAGGGGCGATGAGGCAGGGAGGAAGGGAAGCGAGGGAAGGTATCTGTCTCTCCAGCAGGGACACACGGGGAGGGGCGATGAGGCAGGGAGGAAGGGAAGCGAGGGAAGGTATCTGTCTCTCCAGCAGGGATGCACGGGGAGGGGCGATGAGGCAGGGAGGAAGGGACTCAAGAGAGGGAAGCTGTCTCTCCAGCAGGGATGCACGGGGAGGGGCGATGAGGCAGGGAGGAAGGGAAGCGAAGGAAGGTATCTGTCTCTCCAGCAGGGCGGTACGGGGAGGGGCGATGAGGCAGGGAGGGAGGCTAAGACGTCCTACACTTCAACTGGTAGCTCTATATCTGTCCATCTCACCTTCACTGCTAATTCATCAACCTGTCCCTTTTTTGCGTCTGTGTCCTGTGTTCCTCGTGTTGGTCTTATTTTGTCTCGCATCTTATCCCGGCGTTCTCATGAGTTGTTCGTGGCGGCTGTGGATAGGAACTCTGAAAGGGACTGCCGGTTCCTAGGGCGGCGACTTAGAGTTAGTGATAAGTGTGAACCTTTAGTGTGTGTGTGTGTGTGTGTGTGTGTGTGTGTGTGTGTGTGTGTGTGTGTGTGTGTGTGTGTGTGTGTGTGTGTGTGTGTGTGTATGTGTGTGTGTGTGTAGGCTTCTGTATATTAGTAACTCTCTTCATTCTCTCCACACTTCATAAACTCAGCATCTTCCCTTTACTTGAAGTTAGTGATAAATATAAGCCTTTATAGTGTGTGTGTGTATGTATGTGTGTATGTTTGAGTATTAGTAACTCTTCATTCCCTCCACACTTCACAAGCTCACCATCTTAATTCCCTTTAAATAAATCATACACCAACCCTTCATTCATCAGTCCTCCATAACACCATACATAACTGTACTAAATCCCCCTTCACTTCACTACCCTCCACCTGTTATCACATCTCCCGGTAGCTCCCACCGCCACACTATTTACCTATCCTCACCCCATGAATCCTGACACGTCGCGGGCGGGCGGGAGTCATTGGTGGAGGCGCCCCGCTGAGCCACGACCACCGCCCCGCTGGGTTTTATTGGCCAGCCATCAGCCTCGCAGCGGGGGATCGCGGCAGCTCGGCAGGGGTTCGGTACTTCGTCTTGCCTTACCCTCCCTTGTTAGGCCGTCAGCGCGTGTTCCTGCGGTGACGTTGGTGGCGTGTGGCGGACGTCGCGGGTAATTTGATTCAAAGTGGTCGTGTGTGAGGGTAGATTAAGGTACGTAGGAGCTAAAGGCTTAATAAATGGAGGCTTCATACGGGTTAAGAGTGTTTGTTTAAGGCAGCCACGTATGGGAGGGAGGGAAGGAGGGAGGGAAGGAAGGTTAAGGAGGGAGGGAAGGAAGGTTAAGGAGGGAGGGAAGGAAGGTTAAGGAAGGAGGGAGAGAAGGAAGGAGGGAGGGAGGGAAGGAAGGAAGGTTAAGGAAGGAGGGAGAGAAGGAAGGAGGGAGGGAGAGAAGGAAGGAGGGAGGGAAGGAAGGTTAAGGAGGGAGGGAAGGAAGGTTAAAGAAGGAGGGAGAGAAGGAAGGAGGGAGGGAGGGAAGGTTAAGGAAGGAGGGAGAGAAGGAAGGAGGGAGGGAGGGAAGGAAGGAGGGAGAGAAGGAAGGAGGGAGGGAAGGAAGGTTAAGGAGGGAGGGAAGGAAGATTAAGGAGGGAGGGAGGGAGGGAAGGAAGGGAGGGAATTACGTTATTGCTATTTACACAACGTTATAGTGTAGACATGTTGACACGTGTACAACAGGTAATGAAGGAAACACGGGCTGAGAAGCGAGTACTTTATTCCTTTAGCACTTATAATTTCTATATTTCACTTATATCACTTTTCTTTACTACTTCACTTTACATCACTTATATTTTGCCCTTTACTTCCCTTCCTTTTTATAACGTTATTATTAACCCTTTCACGTCCAGATCTTTCCTTTGCTATGAAAAAACTGTCTGTTGTCACTCAACTTGTTAGCCATAAAATTACAAAAAGTAACTGAATATACCAAATTAGTTAGTGGACAAGGATACTAAACAGGTCATATCTATAAAATATTGCTTATATGCACTAAAAATCGTCTTATGATAGCTAAATTACAATTGAAATTACGTTCTGGGTCTCAAAGGGTTAAATTAAGACTCGGGGAAGTGGATTTTTTTTTTTGTATATATCTTAGAATACCTTGTGTCAGTGCGGAGTCAATAGGGAGCTTTAAAAGGAGGCTGGATAAATTTATGGATGGGGATGAAAGGTGGATGTAGGTAGTGTTAAGTAACAGGAACTACCACGTGTAGGTCTCGCGGCCTCTTGTAGCTTCCTTATTTACTTATGTTCTTATGTTTTTGTCATCTCGTTCGTCTATTGGCTGGGCTTGGAGCTTCCTCGTCTGTGATTGGTCAGATAAAACTCATCCTTCTCATTCTTTGTTACTCTGAAAGTCGTGATGTGAATGGCAGAAATTCTTTAATGGATGAAATATATTTAAATTTTTTTGTTTATTCCACGACCTCAGTTTTTTCTTTGTAGTGAAGGATTGACTTTGTTTCTCTTGATGAGTCTAACAAGTGGCCAGGATTTTTTGTTCTTATATATATATTTTTTGTTGGTAGTCTGATTTGTATATACTCCTCGTCGTCATACCTCTACTACTGCTACTATTTTTTTCTCTTTTTTTCTTACATCACAAAGGACTGGCCAAGGGCACAACAAAAATGGGTAACACAAAGCCCGCTTAGTTGCCAGTCCCTATAAAGAAGACAGTAAGAGAATAAAATAAAAAGAGTACAGTAAAAGAGTAGTAAAAACTTACTACTACTACTACTACTACTACTACTACTACTACTACTACTTACTACTACTACTACTACTACTACTTCTACTACTACTACTACTACTACTACTACTACTACTACTACTACTACTACTACTACTACTACTACTACTACTACTTCTACTACTACTACTACTACTACTACTACTACTACTACTACTACTACTACTACTACTACTACTTCTACTACTACTACTACTACTACTACTACTACTTCTACTACTACTACTACTACTACTATTACTACTACTACTACTACTACTACTACTACTACTACTACTACTACTACTACTACTACTACTACTACTACTATACTTACCTACTTACTACTACTAACTACTACTACTATACTACTACTACTACTACTACTAACTACTACTACTACTACTACTATCTATACTTATACACTACTACTACTACTACTAACTACTACTACTACTACTATACTACTACTACTACTACTACTACTACTACTACTACTACTACTACTACTACTACTACTACTACTACTTCTACTACTACTACTCTACTACTACTACTACTACTACTACTACTACTACTACTACTACTACTACTACAACTACAACATTTAGTCAATCGTAATCAAAAGCAGATTAATCCAACGACTACATACACAGAGAGAGAAGAGAGAGAGAGAGAGAGAGAGAGAGAGAGAGAAGAGAGAGAGAGAGAGAGAGAGAGAGAGAGAGAGAGAGAGAGAGGTAAAACCACTCATATAAATCCCATTATTTAGACATCAATGTACTTTATCTGTCTTCAAGTAACCTCCTTCAGGCTCAGTATTTCTCTAGGCGGTAACCTGACCCCTTGATCTCAACACTCCTCGGTGGGACCTAAATACCATCACACGAGCCTCTGCCCAGGTAACCCAACCTACCTGAGGACGCGGGACACCTGCCTGCCACTCCTAAACACGTGCCGCATTAACCATTCTCCCTAGTCTCCCTTCTCCCTTCTCCCTTCTCCCTTATCTCTAGCCTCCTTTCTCCCTAGTCTCCCTTCTCTCTAGCCTCCTTTCTCCCTAGTCTCCCTTCTGCCTAGCCTCCTTTATCCCTAGTTTCCCTTCTCCCTAGTCTCCTTTCTCCCTAGTCTCCCTTCTCCCTTACTCCCTTATCCCTAGTCTCCTTTCTCCCTAGTCTGCCTTATCCCTAAGTCTCCCTTCATGCCTAGTCCCTTGTCCTAGTCTCCACTTCTGCCTACCCTTTCTCCTAGTCTCCTATCACTAGTCTCCCTTCTGCCTAGTCTCCCTTTCCACTAGTCTCCTTTCTCCCTTCTGCCTAGTCTCCTTCTCCTAGTCTCCTTATCCCTAGTCTCCCTATCCCTGATCTCCCTTCTGCCTAGTCTCCTTTCTCCCTAGTCTCCCTTCTGCCTAGACCTCCTTTACTCTCCTAGTCTCCCTTATCCCTAGTCTCCTTCTGCCTAGTCTACCTTCTCCCTAGTCTCCTTTCTCCCTAGTCTCCCTTATCCCTAGTCTCCCTTCTGCCTAGTCTCCTTTCTCCCTAGTCTCCCTTCTGCCTAGCCTCCTTTCTCCCTAGTCTCCCTTATCCCTAGTCTCCCTTCTGCCTAGTCTCCCTTCTCCCTAGTCTCCTTTCTCCCTAGTCTCCCTTCTGCCTAGTCTCCCTTCTCCTTAGTCTCCTTTCTCCCTAGTCTCCCTTATCCCTAGTCTCCCTTCTGCCTAGTCTCCCTTATCCCTAGTCTCCCTTCTCCCTAGTCTCCTTTCTCCCTAGTCTCCCTTCTGCCTAGTCTCCCTTCTCCCTAGTCTCCTTTCTCCCTAGTCTCCCTTCTGCCTAGTCTCCCTTCTCCCTAGTCTCCTTTCTCCCTAGTCTCCCTTATCCCTAGTCTCCCTTATCCCTAGTCTCCCTTATCCCTAGTCTCCCTTCTCTCTAGTCTCCCTTATCCCTAGTCTCCCTTCTCTCTAGTCTCCCTTATCCCTAGTCTCCCTTATCCCTAGTCTCCTTTCTCTCTAGTCTCCCTTATCCCTAGTCTCCCTTATCCCTAGTCTCCCTTCTCTCTAGTCTCCCTTATCCCTAGTCTCCCTTCTGCCTAGTCTCCCTTCTCCCTAGTCTCCCTTATCCCTAGTCTCCCTTATCCCTAGCCTCCTTTCTCCCTTACTCCCTTCTCTCTAGCCTCCTTTCTCCCTAGTCTCCCTTATCCCTAGTCTCCCTTATCCCTTGTCTCCCTTCTGCCTAGTCTCCCTTCTGCCTAGTCTCCTTTCTCCCTAGTTTCCCTTATCCCTAGTCTCCCTTCTCTCTAGTCTCCTTACTCCCTTCTTCCTTACTCTCTCACTCCCTTCTTATCTCCTTGTCCCCTCTGTTCCTCTCCCTTCGTCTCGTCTCGCACACCCTTCTCACTTCTTACTGTTGTTATGTACGTATTATTCTTTCAATCATTGCATTCTTCATTCTTCCTTCCTCCGCTTGTAATGTTTGCTTACCTTCTTTCATTATTACCAAACAAATATATCTTACACATAATATAACATTCTCACGAAATATCTCAATAAAACAAACCATCTCGGAACTCTCTAACTCTTAGTACAAAGGCTTAACACATATAAATCATCATCAAAATGTCATTGAACATAAGAACATAAGAAAATAAGGAAGCTACAAGAGGCCGCGTGACGTACACATGGTAGTTCCTGTTGCTTAATACTACCTACATCCACCTTTCATCCCCATCCATGAAATTATCCAGCCTCCTTTTAAAACTCCCTAATGACTCTGCACTAACTACCTGTCTACTGAGTCCATTCCAATCATTTACCACCCTATTTGTGAACCAGTTTTTTTCTATTTCCTTTTTAAATTACGCTTTTCCAGTTTGAATCCATTACTTCTTGTTCCAAATATCTTACATACATTACATTCCAAGTCATCAATCCATCAAAATCTAAAAAAAATCGTGTAACTGGGTAAAAAAAAAAAGTGAAGAGTGACCAAGGCTTTGATTTATGAGTTTTGTGTTGCTATTAATACTCATACTACCACCCGGTCCCCTCTGGTCCCCTCAGGTCCCCTCTATTGTTGCTATTACTACCACTTCTACCACTATTACTCTTTTACGGCTAATTTTACGAGACGTTTGTGATCCATAAATCAGAGCGTTGAGAGAGAGAGAGAGAGAGAGAGAGAGAGAGAGAGAGAGAGAGAGAGAGAGAGAGAGAGAGAGAGAGAGAGAGAGAGAGAGAGAGCATTTAGACCTACCATTTCTCCTTTTTATCTATCATCCTTCCTTTTCCTAATGACTATTAATGATCTCACCCATCAATTCCACCAAACCATAGTGTTCTTTTAATACAGCAAAAGAAATCATTTTAGTTATCAGAAAAGTAAACACGAAATACTTTTAAAATATACTTTCCTGTGTTGCATATATATATAATTGTTTGAGTGTTGAGGTGTTGAGTTCATGTTATTGTTTTCTATGATCGTCAAAGGCTGTATTATTTCCTCTTATTACCTACGTGTGTATCTTTCCATTATTCTTCAATACAATTAATTAACTCCTTCACCCCCCAGAATTTTCCTTTGCTATATAAAATCGTCTGTTGTTAGCAATAAGATTACAAAAAGCAACTTAATATACCATTTTTTTTTTCTTTATTTTTTTTACATTTGTGCCTATAGCGCCTGTAGGCAGTGGTGACCCAGGGCTCGGATGGCAGGCTCTGGAGGTTCACTTGAGGGCTCTGATGGTTGGTCCTCGCCCGTGGTGGCACAGGCAGGATTCTTATAGTGACGCCTGTGATTACAGAGGGGTGGCTCATGCCACCCCCCTGTGTCCTCCGATGCACTCGCAATCGAAGGTAGAGTTAATGGGCAGGACATGTGAGTGTTCTTAGGCCACTCGACGGTGCAGAAAGGTTTTGGGTTTCTTCGGGGATCGAACTCGGGTCACCGAGAACGCCAGTCGGAGACGCTAACCACTCCGCTACCGCCTCCCCTTAATATACCTCAATATACACATTAGCTAGTGGACAAGGATACTAAACAGGTCATTATGTATAAAATAGTGCTTATATTAATTAAAATCGTCTAATGGTAGTCATATTACAATAGAAATTACGTTCTTGGCCTCAAGGGGTTAATATGCTCTGTCACATTCACCTTACTGCCTTTCTGTGGGTAAATCTGCGGCTGCTTCCCACCTGTTTTCCTGTTAATTCAACCCTGATGAAGGATTACAGACTTACTCTTACTTTAATCATTCTTTTTCATTCTCCTCCTCCTCCTCCTCTTCTATCCCTCTGCTTCGCCTTCACTACCACCATCAACACCACTGCCACCACAACCACTACGACAACCACTGCCACCATTACCATAATTTTTGTCACTAACATCATTATACGAGACGGAGTATGGGAGCATGTTTTTTTTTTCTCTCTCTCTCTCTCTCTCTCTCTCTCCCTCTCTCTCTCTCTCTCTCTCTCTCTCTCTCTCTCTCTCTCTCTCTCTCTCTCTCTCTCTCTCTCTCTCTCTCTCTCTCTCTCTCTCTCTCTCTCTCTCTCTCTCTCTCTCTCTCTCTCTCTCTCTCTCTCTTCATTCCTGTCACTCATAACTCCTTTCTAACCTTTCCTCTTCTCTACTGTGTATTATCTTTCTCATCTTTGCCTCTTTCCTTCCTCTTACTTCTGTTGCTTTGACTCAACGTCTTATCCATTCTTGTTAAAGGGAGCCCTGCTTGTAATTAGTGTGTGTGTGTGTGTGTGTGTGTGTGTGTGTGTGTGTGTGTGTGTGTGGTGTGTGTGTGTGTTGTTATCTATCTATACATGATGGTAAATGACAGTGTTACGTATAAACCTGTGCGTGTCTCGGGGACATAAGGTGTACTTGTTTATGTGCTTGTATATAATATGTTTGGTGTGTTGTGTTGTGTGCGTGGCGGCCGTGCACGCGGATGTGTTGTCTTACCACCGGGGGCACCAAAGGCATGGAATATCCAAACACACACGCAAAAAAATGAGAATATTATATTGCAACTTGAAGTGCCACTTAGCGCTGGGCAGGCCACGCCATCCCGTGGTAGCGGCGAACACCCACATATTATATCCCAACGCTGCTGCCACTTACCTCTGTCCAAACCACGCCACTCTGAGGTACCTCGCCGCAAATTCGTGGTATTCTTTTAACTGAAGTACTACTTTGCACGGCGCGCTCCGTCGGGAGGTGGGGAGGCGTCCGGTGCGGGGCTATGTGTCCGGTACCGTAGGATTACCGTAATACTGGTCATCGTGCTGAGTTATGGCCCGCCAGACCTTGGCCAGGGAGGCAGCGGGGGGGAGGGCACGGCTAATCGGTCTTGTGGTACCCGCGGCCTCGGGGCCTCGTCAGACGGACAGCCCATCACCTGTCAGCTCCTGTCTGTTGCCGCCTGCGTCAAGGAGCTCTCATAAGGAGACTGAAGAGGCGGACACATCACCTGTCAACGCCTGTCAACACCTTACTCTTCCTTCTGGTTCCGGGCATCTCACGCGGCGTCCGGCGAGGCGGCATCTCGCCTCAACTGTCTGTCTGTCTTGTGGTGCCTGCCCGACACCTGCGCGGGACAGGTGTGTGTGTGTCGCCGCGGTGCAGGGGTGCGTCAGGCGTCACCAGTGTGCACCAGGCGGCACCTTCACCTTAGCTTGGCGGGTCAGGGCGACTGTCATCTGCAGCCATGGCCTCAGCGGGCATTGTGCAAGGTCAGGTATCATAGTGTTACTGTTCCGCCTGACTTACTGTATGATTAAGGCCTTTGCTGGACCCGTCAGGGCAGCCGTCCAACACCAACCCTGAATCCCGCCCCGACACAGCGCCTCTGCACCACACCAGCAGCACCAGGCCAGCGGGGCGCCGCGGTGACAACCGTGCCGACCTCGTGGCCACAGGAATTTCGGTTTAGAGAAAACACACACACACACACACACACACACACACACACACACACACACACACACACACACACACACACACATACACACACACACACACACACACACACACACACACACACACACACACACACACACACACACACACACACACACACACACACACACACACACACACACACACACACACACACACACACACACACATATTGCCTGTGTGGATTGGTGGTCTGGAAAACGACGCGCCATTCTGCATATATGTGGTCCCATGTTCAATCCCCGTTCAAGGGATTTTTCCCTGAGAGGCAGTTGTTGTACCCCTTGAGCAAGGGGATGGGGTGTGTGTGTGGTGTGGGAAGTTCCAGCTTTATCCAAAGATCGATCTCTATGATCTCATTAGCACTCTACATACAGTAACGAGGGTAACAGCTGGTGATCACCCATCCAGCGCGTGATCAGGCTGCGGGTGCATCACACGCAGCAATATAATCACAAGTATCGGTGGTGTGGTCCTCGAGGCCCCGGGAGTGCCGCCAAGACCTGCCCTGCCTGCCACCCGCCGCCCCAGGCCACTCATGAACCGCTGCATATATTTACAGCAAATGAAGGTATGTGTCGCCCTCCCTGGCGGCCGCCCTTCCTGCCGCCTGTCAACACGCAGCCCCGCCCGCCGCCCGCGCCGCCCACGGCCGCCGCCATCACAGGCGTGGGCCGCAGCGTCGCAGCCGCCGCGTTGAAGTTCTTGAGGGCGCAGTAACCGCCAGGGCGGGCGGGGCTGTAAAACCTGTGGTCGGTCCGCCAGCTTATTAATTCCTTAATGAAGATTTCCTCCTTTTCTAGCGCTGCTCCTAGGCGGCGACGCTTTGTAGAATCACACTGACGTTTTGTTTATTTATATTTGCGTCCCGTCAGCACCAAGAGGAAAGCCTCGACGCTGCTCCTCGTGGCCGCCGCGCGGGTGACGCGGCCACGCGGTGACGCAAGACAGGCGTGCCGTCACCAAGCCTACGCCGCCTGCGTACAGTGCTTCACGCCGCCTGTACAGTGCTTCACGCTGCCGTCACCGGGCAAGGGGTTGTGAGGGTATGAGGTGCAGCACACAGCACTGTTCTGCATCGCCAGGCTTATCTGGGAACTGAGATAATAAACCCAAATTGCGTCCATCCGGTTAAGCCTTCACTCCTTCCACAGCCCTAGACAGCCGTGTGTATGTGTGTGTGTGTGTGTGTGTGTGTGTGTATGTGTGTGTGATGTAAGGGTGAATAATATCATATCCTCATTTCTTTCCTCATTACCACCTCCTCCATTTCCTCTGGCCTATTTCTCACCTTCTTTTTGCCTCTTTTTTTTTTAGTCCTTTCACCTCACCACTCCTCTCCACCCTTACCCTCCCCTTCACTCCTCCCTTCTGTGACCCCTTCCTTCCCCTCCACACTACCCAGCCCTTCGCCCCCCATCACTACTCCCCATCTCTTGCCTCCACTTCCTCCTTTCTCTCTATTACCCCTTTATCAGTAATCTTCCTTCATTATTTTTTCCCTTACCCAACAATTTTTTCCTCTTACATATGTCTAGTATATTCATGTCTGAGTGTGATGGGCTACTAAGAGGGGAAGGAGGAGGTAGGGAAGGAAGAAGAGGAAGAGGAGGAGGAGGTAGGGAAGGAAGAAGAGGAAGAGGAGGAGGAGGTAGGGAAGGAAGAAGAGGAAGAGGAGGAGGAGGTAGGGAAGGAAGAAGAGGAAGAGGAGGAGGAGGAGTAAGTGGAGAAAGACAGTGTATATAGAAAGTATGCGATAATAGTGGAAGTATGCATAGGAAAAGGAGGAGGAGCAAGATAAGGAGGAAAATAAGGAAGAATAGGAAGAGGAGGAGGAGGAGGCGTAACTGGAGAAAATAAAAGTGTATATAGAAAGTATAAGATAATAGTGGAATTATGCATAGGAAAGGGAGGAGGAAGAGAAAGAGAGGTAGAGGAATGTAATGGAAGGATAGAAGGAGAGGAAGAGGAGAGAGAAAATGACAGCGTATTGAACAAAGTATGATCTACGGAAAAAAGAAAGAAAAAAAAAGGAAGTTTAAGAAATATGCATAGTAGAAGGAGGTAGAGGAAGAGGAGGAGGAAGAGAAGATAGAGGAAGAGGAGGAGGAAGAGGAGGAGGAAGAAGAGGAGGAGGAAGAGAAGGTAGAGGAAGAGGAGGAGAAGAGAGAGGAAGAGAAGGTAGAGGAAGAGGAGGAGGAAGAGGAGGAGGAAGAGGAGGAGAAGAGAAGGTAGAGGAAGAGGAGGAGGAAGAGGAGAAGGAAGAGAAGGTAGAGGAAGAGGGAGGGTAGAGGAAGAGAAGGTAGAGGAGGAGGAGGAGGAAGAGGAGGAGGAAGAGAAGGTAGAGGAAGAGGAGGAGGAAGAGAAGGTAGAGGAAGAGGAGGAGGAGGAAGAGGAGGTAGAGGAAGAGGAGGAGGAGGAAGAGGAGAAGGTAGAGGAAAAGGAGGAGGAAGGGAAGGTCAAGGAATGCAATGTAAGAAAGGAATGGAGGAAGTAGGGAAGAAAGAAGAGAGAGGAAGAAGAATAATGAAAAAGGAGAAAGAAAAAAAGGAGGAGGAAAGGAAGAGGAAAGGAAGAGGAGGAAGAGTAAATGGAGAATGGGAAGGGTCGGAAAGAAGGAATGGAGGAAGTAAGGAAGAAAGAAGAGGAAGAAGAAGAAAGAAAGAAAGAAAGAAGGAGGAAAGGAAGAGGAAAGGAAGAGGAAGAGGAAGAGGAGTAAATGGAGATAGAGAAGGGTCGGAAAGAAGGAATGGAGGAAGTAAGGAAGAAAGAAGAGGAAGAAGAAGAAAGAAAGAAAGAAAGAAGGAGGAAAGGAAGAGGAGGAGGAGTAAGTGGAGATAGGGAAGGGTCGGAAAGAAGGCATGGAGGAAGTAGGGAAGAAAGAAGAGGAAGAGGAAGAAAGGAGAAAATGACAGTGTATATAGAGAAAAAAGAGAAGGAGGAAGGAAAAGGAGAAGGAAGAGGAGTTAGAGGAGTGAAATGTAAGGGAAAGAAGGAATGGAGGAAGGAAGAAGAGAAAGAGGAGGAGTAAATGGAGATAGGGAAGGGACGAGCCGTGTAGGGGGAATGAGTGGTAACCTGGCAGGAGGGAGTGGACTTGATAACAAATACTGCCCATTACGGTAAGCGGTGGAGCGTCGCCTGCGGTGTGTGGTGAGCGTCGCCGCCTGGACACCTACCCTGACACACACCAGCCACCGCCATTACACCCACATACATTAACGACACCAGAAGGAGGGTTAGGAACGAGGCGCTGACAGAAAGAAACTGTTGTTGTAGTAGTAGTAGTAGAGGTTGATCACTTTATATTAACCACTACTATTACTGTCACCCCTAGAAGTAGGAGGGGAGAGGGGGAGGAGAAGGAAGGAGGAGAGGAGGAGGAGGAAGGAGGAGAAGAAAGGGAGGAGAGGAAATGGGAGGAGGAAGAACTATTTTTTTTAGCATCCTTCGCTTGGTATACAATCCTTCAGAGTCCTTCATGGGTTCCTTCGCTCCCTCACGCATCCTACAGGAGTCATGGGAGGGCATTAGAAGTCCCATAGGATTGCTGTAGTATTCTAGGTTTTTATAAGTACTTTGACAATCGCATGGATGGCTCATATAGGGATTAATAATACTAATACTAATACTGATCGTTGTATTGAAGTAATGATTAATCTAGCAATGCCTATCATATTGTTATGTCTTGTAGTAAGTTTTGTCAAATTTGTGATTTTTAAGGAATACATATCTGGAAGTATCATGTCATTGTGAATTGGCTGAAAAAGGGATTGCTAATCATTGTAACTGAAAACTGACTCCAGATTCGTGTTCAGCATGCCCGATTTCTGCTAGGAACAAATTTTCAAGCAAATCAACTTTTCAAAATATATTGCAAATTTTGCAAGGGCCCTTGCAAAATTTACAATATTTTTTGAAAAATAGATTTGCTTGAAGAAAAAAAATTCTAGCAGTTTTCGGGCATGCTGAACACGAATCTGGAGTACGTTTTCAGTTACAATGATTAGAAGTCCCTATTTCAGCCAATTCACAATGACATGATACTTTCAGGTAGGCTGCCTTGATTTTTTTTTAAATCACGTTTTTTCAATAACTACAAAACTATGGCATATAATAGGTAGGGTAGTCAGGTAAGGTCAGGTAGTTAGTGTGGAGTCAATAGGGAGCCTTAAAAGGAGGCTTAGACAGCTTTATGGATGGGAATGAAAGGTGGATGTATGTAGTGTTAAGTAAATGGAACTACCACGTGTAGGTCTCACGGCCTCTTGAAACTTCCTTATTTTCATATGTTCTTATGTTCTCTCTCTCTCTCTCTCTCTCTCTCTCTCTCTCTCTCTCTCTCTCTCTCTCTCTCTCTCTCTCGCTCTCTCTCTCTCTCTCTCTCCTCTCTCTCTCTCTCTTCTCTCTCTCTCTCTCTCTCTCTCTCTCTCTCAACAGGATGGGGGGGGGGGGGGGGGGGTCGCGTCACCTGCAAGAGCTGATCGCACGCATTATGTATTCTAATGGCATGCAATTCTCCTCACTTGTAATCCGTCATGGCTATAATCTTCCTTTCTCCTTCGTCAGATATCACTTTCCTTCCTTTCCCTTATCATTTCATCGTTTTTTGTTGCAATTTCTTTCCGTCTTATTGATCATGACTAGAATAATTTGACTATATTTTTTCTTTGAGTATTTGGGTAAGTTGTAATCCCTTGAGACCCAGATCGTTATTTCCATTGTAGTTGGGTGTCATTAGACGATTTTTAGTGAATATAAGCAGTATTTTATAGATATGACCTGTTTAGTATCCTTGTCGACTAACTAATTTGGTATATTCAGTGACGTTTCTTAATTTTATGGCTCGAAAGCATTCAATTTTTTTATAGCAAAGGAAAGATCTGGGCGTGAAGGGATTAAGTATCTTATTTTTATTTGGTATTTTATTTTCATATGCTGCTGCTGCTGCTTCTCATGAACTTTCTTCTTCTTGTTCTTCTTCTTCTTCTTGTGACTTTTGACGCTGAGGATCGCTTCATAGGTCCTCTTCAACTTCGTCTCCTTAGTTAACAATTTTGTAACTCTTTCCTTGGCTATTCCACTTGAGATCCTAATTCATTGTCTCCTTTGTGTTCTTTTCTCCCAGCACTGTGTTAGGTTGTCCTGTGTGTGTGTGTGTGTGTGTAGTTGACACTCGCTCTGCTGTTATCGTTAACCAGACACTCGTCATCAATCGCGGCGTTCGTTCTGAAACCTCTAATCGAAACGGTCTTGATAAATCGTGCTAGTACCTTACTCTCTCTCTCTCTCTCTCTCTCCTCCTCTCTCTCTCATCTCTCTCTCTCCTCTCTCTCTCTCCTCCCTCTCTCTCTCTCTCTCTCTCTCTCCCCTCTCTCTCACTCTCTCTCCTCTATCCCCTCTCCTCTCTCTCTCTCTCTCTCTCTCTCTCTCTCTCTCTCTCTCTCTCTCTCTCTCTCTCTCTCTCTCTCTCTCTCTCTCTCTCTCTCGCTCGCTCGCTCTCTCTTAGACCACGAAATCAACCAAAGAGTTAAAAAAAAGATATATTCTACAGCCATGCATGTTGATAGAAGACTAAAACCACAAACATAGAATTTGCATAGGTCGCTTTATAAATCAGTATATTCTCATATTATATATTACAAAAGAAGAAAATAAACTCAGGTATATCATTTACTGACATCTCATTTCTTGGAGTATCTGTTTTATATTTTGTCAAAACTAAAGACATTGACATTGAATGGAATGGACGAAAGGAAACTATGTAAATATCATGATGTAGGAATACGATGTTTTTTTCTTTTACTATTTTTGGTGTTAATGATCCAATCTTGCCGTTTTGCATCTCTCACAAATAAGTGGGTGGCGACCAAGGGAAGAATGAATATGGAGAAATTACACCGAAGAAAATTGGAGAGTAGGGAAGTTCAGAAAAAAAAGTGAATATTTTTAAATACTAATTTTTTTTTAGATTACAGATTACAGATTTTATTTCGATCTTAGATTTTTTTAGATACATTTTTTTTTCTTAGTGAATGTTTTTAGTTACACATTTTTTCTTTTCTTTTCAGGTGTGTTTCCAAGTGAGTACCCGAATGACGGTTTTCCAAGTAGGTGTAAAGATGATTTTTGCTTCTTTTTCCCAGACCTGCTTATAAGTGTCCAATAAGTTATTATGTAGCATGAATGTAGGTAGGTTAGGAAGGTCGCCTCCGTGGTGTAGTGGCTAGCGCGCCTATTATAGCTTCGAATCCGCGGGCCCTGGTTCGAATCCGGGCCAGGGCAAGTCGGCGGCCAGCCCAAAAAGTTGTTCATCTCCACTTTCGGGGTTGATAAATGGGTACCTGGGGAAACCTGGAGAAGGTAACTGCGGTAACCCGGATGTCACACTATAGCCCTGTGTCCCGGGGTAACGGGTTCTCACCCACCACAGGTTCAAAGGCTAATGCGACGGAGATGAGCACCGAGGCCACGCGCAGCATAGCGTAGCCGCATAGCGTATCTTTACCTTTACTAGGGAGGTCGATGTCAAATAATGAATCGAGGTAACAAGGACGAAGGAAAGTGTTATGAGGCGGGAAGGATAGCGAGGTGGTGGTGATTTTTTTTTTTTTTTTTTTTTTTTTTAATACGTTGGAGCCTATAGCGCCTGTAGGCTATTTTTTTTCTTTTGAGGGCTCAGGTGTTGGCCCTGCACATTCTGGAGAGTCGTGATGTCGGTCGCTCTCACCCGTTAGTGGCACAGGCTGGATTTTTATAGTGACACCTGTGGTCTTAGGTGAAGTTCCCGTTTTCTGTGATGCTCGGATCCTCAGTCAGGCTCATGCTGCCACCTGGTGTTTCCTCCGTCGCACTCGCAGTCAAAAGAACAGGTATAGCTGCATGTGGGTTTCTTCAGCCACTCGACGATGGATTTGACAGTTGCTTCCTGGTGGGACTTGAACTCGGGATCTTTTGCTCCCCTACCAGGCTCTTGTTGACCGCATTAAAGAAGTTCAAAAGAGTTGCCCCCGGCAGGATTCGAACTCGGGACATTGAGCTCACCACTCCAAGACGCTAACCACTCGGCCACCGCCTCCCCCAAAGGCGGTGGCCGTATGGTGGCCGGATGGTGTAACAGCGCTATAAGAAGGAAAAATGAGAAAGAGAAGAGAGAGAAAAAAGTGTCAGAGAAAAATGGCCGGCGCTTGTGAGTCTTGCCCTTGGTAATAAAGGACCCCCCTCGCCTCTCTCACTCTCTCTCTCTCTCTCTCTCTCTCTCTCTCTCTCCTCCTCTCCTCTCTCTCTCTCTCTCTCTCTCTCTCTCTCTCTCTCTCTCTCTCTCTCTCTCTCTCTCTCTCTCTCTCTCTCTCTCTCTCTCTCTCTCTCTCTCTCTCTCTCTCCTTTTTTCTTATCCTTTAAATTTCCTCTGATCAATATTTCCAGCTAATGATTGTTCTGCTCTCTCCTATGTCTCTTTTCTGTTCTCATAATTATTCATTCAGGCTTATTTTTATTCTGTTTTAATCGCAGTAAAAATTCCGCCAATGTATAAGTTTCTTTATTAAAGTATTATTACTATATATATATAAATCCTATTCACGTAAGCATG
>JACEEZ010023361.1:463372-465872 GCA_016584305.1 Chionoecetes opilio
GCAATCCTCCTCCTCCTGTCTTCATGCAATCCTCCTCCTCCTGTCTTCATGTAATCCTCCTCCTCCTGTCTTCATGTAATCCTTCCTCCTCCTGTCTTCATGTAATCCTCCTCCTCCTGTCTTCATGTAATCTCCTCCTCCTGTCTTCATGTAATCCTCCTCCTGTCTTCATGCAATCCTCCTCCTCCTCCTCTGTCTATGCAATCCTCCTCCTCCTTCTTCTGCTCCTCCTCCTCCTGTCTTCATGCAATCCTCCTCCTCCTTCTTCATGCAATCCTCTCCTCCTCCTCTTTCTCATGCAATCCCCCTTTCCTCCTGTCTTCATGCAATCCTCCTCCCTCTTCTTCATGAAATCCTCTTTCCTCCTGCTTCATGTAATCCTCCTCCTGTCTTCATGCCAATCCTCCTCCTTCCTGTCTTCATGTAATCCTCTCTCCTGTCTTCATGTAATCCTCCTCCTCCTGTCTTCATGTATCCTCCTCCTCCTGTCTTCATGTAATCCTCCTCCTGTCTTCAGCAATCCTCCTCCTCCTCCTCCTGTCTTCATGCAATCCTCCTCCTCCTGTCTTCATGCAATCCTCCTCCTCCTGTCTTCATGTAATCCTCCTCCTCCTGTCTTCATGTAATCCTCTCCTCCTGTCTTCATGCATCCTCCTCCTGTCTTCATGCAATCCTCCTCCTCCTCCTCCTGTCTTCATGCAATCCTCCCTCCTCCTGTCTTCATGCAATCCTCCTCCTCCTGTCTTCATGTAATCCTCCTCCTCCTGTCTTCATGTAATCCTCCTCCCCTGTCTTCAAGTAATCCTCCTCCTCCTGTCTTCATGCAATCCTCCTCCCCCTTTGTCTTCATGTAATCCTCCTCCTCCTGTCTTCATGTAATCCTCCTCCTCCTGTCTTCATGCAATCCTCCTCCTCCTGTCTTCAAGTAATCCTCCTCCTCCTGTCTTCATGCAATCCTCCTCCTCCTCCTGTCTTCATGTAATCCTCCTCCTCCTCCTGTCTTCATGCAATCCTCCTCCTCCTGTCTTCAAGTAATCCTCCCTCCTGTCTTAAATGTAATTCCTCCTCCTCCTCCTGTCTTCATGTAATCCTCCTCCTCCTCCTGTCTTCATGCAATCCTCCTCCTCCTGTCTTCAAGTAATCCTCCTCCTGTCTCATATCCTCTCCTCCTCTGTCTTCATGTAATCCTCCTCCCCTGTCTTCATGTATCTACTCCTCCTGTCTTCAATCCTCCTCCTCCGTCTTCTGTATCCTACTCTCCGTCTTCAAGTATCCTCCTCCTCCTGTCTTAAATGTAATCCTACTCCTCCTGTCTTCAAGTAATTTCCTCCTCCTCCTGTCTTCATGTAATCCTACTCCTCCTGCTTCAGTATCCTCCTCCTCCTGCCTTCATGTAATCCTCCTCCTGTCTTCATGAAAATCCTCCTCCTCCTGCCTTCATGTAATCCTACTCCTCCTGTCCTTAAATGTAATCCTTCTCCTGTCTTAATGTAATCCTTCTCCGCCTTCTTCATGTAATCCTCCTCCTCCTGTCTTCATGTATCCTCCTCCTCCCCCTCCTCCCCTCCTCCTCCTCCTCCTCCTCCTCCTCCTCTCCTCCTCCTCCTCCTTCCTCCTCCTCCCCCTCCACCCCCTGCTCTTCCTCCTCCTCCTTTTTTGGAAGCTCAGGCACCATCGGGGTACACTCTGCCCGACAGCCCACCAAGCCGTGCAGCCGCCATGTTTTGGGCGGCGCACACACACACGCACACACAAACACACACACACACACAAACACACACACACACACACACCACACACACACACACACCACACACACACACACACCACCCCACACACACCCCACCACACCACACACACCAACACACACACACCATGAATTGACAACAACAACCCGCATGTCTCGCTTCCCCGCACTGCTATAAGAAGACACCGGCCGGCCTCGTGTAACAAAAAGTCTCACACACCCACACGTAACTTTGTAACTAAAAAGGTTTAAGGTTTGCCATAAAATAAAGAGAGAGATTTATGTTCTTGATGGCATTAATAAAAGGGATAAGAAGAAAAAAGGAGTCAATTCGTCCACGTCTGACAGTCTTCCATGTTTCTGTGTGATTGCGTTGACGTAAAACATCTAATTGGTGTAGGAATTCTGATAATTAGTTATTGGTGCTACAAGTCGGAGGGAATCGAAGCCCCGTCCCCCGTCCCCCCTGTGTCTGTCTGCGCCACCAAGCCTCCTCCTCAGCTCTTAAAAACGTGTAAGAAGTTTCATTCTAGCAAAGAAAAAAAAAGAAAAAAAGTTGAGGATGCGGCATGGAAGAGGCGCCTGCTCCCTGCTGCCTGCCTCCCTGTTTGTCTCCTTCCCTGCCTCCCTGCCTCCCTGCCTGTCCTCCCTGCCCCCCTCCCTGCCTCCCCGGTCGTGCCCTGCTAACTAACATCGTGGAAATTAATAAACTTTAACCTTGGAATTATGATCAATATTTCAATCGTAATCTTG
>JACEEZ010023361.1:473372-475872 GCA_016584305.1 Chionoecetes opilio
GTCCTTGTTCTTGGTCTAGTCTTCTTCCTTGGTCCAGATTAGGTCCTTGTTCTTGGTCTGGTCTTCTTCCTTGGTCCAGATTAGGTCCTTGTTCTTGGTCTGGTCTTCTTCCTTGGTCCAGATTAGGTCCTGGTTATGCCTTTTGGTCTGTGGTGTGTGTGGTTGTCTAAGCCAGTTCAGGGGCTTGAGGGCGGGCGTGCATGCGGGAAGGCTCTGGTATGCTGGGTGTCTTGCGTACTCAGACGTAGTAGCTTTCGTGGCGTCTATTAAAATGAAGTACTCGCCGCACGTTAAGTTGGCGAAAATGGGCAGCCTCACTCCCTCCTTCCGAACGCACGGGATTGGCTGAGGTGTTGGGTGTTGAGTGAGAATATCTTACTCCAAGTACTGCTCTAAAGCCTCAACACCCAACACCTCAGTCAATCCCATTTTTTCAAAGACATCTTCAAAGACATATATAAAATGAGAAATCTAATTCTTGTCTCCTTAATTCTGTATTCCTTTCTTTCCCTCTCTTTCTTGCTTTCTTTTTTTTGCCTTTTTCTTCCTTTGTCTTTTTTTTCCTCCTGTCTTTCCTTTTTTCTTCTCTCTTTGCTCCTTTTTTTATTATTTCCTCTGTTTTCCTATCTATTTCCTTTATTTCTTTTCTTTTTTCCTCTTCCTTCCTTTCTATTTTATTTTCCTCTTCCTTTCTTTTCTTTTCTTTTCCTCTTTCTTTCCTCATTTCTTCTCTCTTTCCTCCTTTTTATTATTATTTCCTCTTTTTTCCTATCTATTTCCTTTATTTTTTTTCTTTTTTCCTCTTCCTTCCTTTTTCTTTTATTTTCCTCATTTCTTTCCTCTTCTTCTTTTTTTCCTCCTTTTTTCCTCCCCTTCAAATTCTTACTCTTCAAAGACACAGATCAAAAGAAAAGTTAAATTCTATCTGGAAATTTGCTCTTGACTGCATGCTTTCCTCTATTTGAAGTCACATGTGGAAACGTCTTACTCGATGCACCAAGGCTTTAGATTTTGCTAAGGAATATAATTTATTTGATAAGCATTATACAGTATATTTAGATCATAGACATCGACAGAATATTAAAGCTTTAATTAATTATATGAATTTAACCTCGAATATTTGAAGCTTTAATTAATGACCTGAAATTAATTTCGAATATTTGAAGCTTTAATTAAAGACCTGAATTTAACCTCGAATATTTTAAGCTTTAATTAATGACCTGAATTTAACCTCGAATATTTTAAGCTTTAATTAATGACCTGAAATTAACCTCGAATATTTGAAGCTTTAATTAAAGACCTGAAATTAACCTCGAATTTTTTAAGCTTCAATTAATGACCTGAAATTAACCTCGAATATTTGAAGCTTTAATTAAAGACCTGAAATTAACCTCGAATATTTGAAGCTTTAATTAAAGACCTGAATTTAACCTCGAATATTTGAAGCTTTAATTAAAGACCTGAAATTAACCTCGAATATTTGAAGCTTTAATTAAAGACCTGAATTTAACCTCGAATATTTGAAGCTTGAATTAAAGACCTGAAATTAACCTCTAGACACTTCGCAAACAACATTGGCGCCAAAAATTCAGCCTGAACTGAGATCAACTCAGAAAAAAAATATATATACAGAAATTTGATGAACATTTGAAAAAATATATATTATGCCTAATTAAATTTTATAGTACAGAATTTGCCTCTCCTACCTTATGTTGTGCTAGGTATCCTCTCTCTTTATGACCTTGACCTATGACCTTGACCCCATGAGACCCAGAACGTAATTTCCATTGTAATTTGGGTACCATTAGACTATTTTTAGTGAATATAAGCAATATTTTATAGATATGACCTGTTTAGTATCCTTGTCCACTAACTAATTTGGTATATTAAGTTATTTTTCGTAATTTTATGGCTAACAACAGACAATTTTTTTATAACGAAGGAAAAATCTGGGTGTGAAGGGGTTAAGTGCCTTATTCTGTTATTTTTCACATAATAACCAGATCTTTACATAATATGACCCAGACAGCTTCCTGGGTCATCTCCCGGGTCAGGTCAGGAGGTGTAGAGGTCATGCAACTGATTTATATCCACTCAGAATTTTTTTATTTTCATTTCTCACTTCTTTATATTTTTCACATTCAAGTGTTAAGAATGTCAAACTTAGAAAAATAGTTCAATATAGAGAAGGTTTCGTTTTATGGTAAAGTAGGAGAGAGAGAGAGAGAGAGAGAGAGAGAGAGAGAGAGAGAGAGAGAGAGAGAGAGAGAGAGAGAGAGAGAGATTCCTAGAAGCCAGGGCGTGTGTGGCGTCATAAATCAAAGAAAGAAATCACCAAGCAGTTAATTCTTCGTCTCTGCTGGCGGACACTCGACCCTTCCTTTTCTTCCTCCTCCTCCTCCTCCTCCTCCTCCTCCTCCTCCCTCCTCCTCCTCCTCCTCCTCCTCCTCCTCCCTCCTCCTCCCTCCTCCTCCTCTCCTCCTCCTCCTCCTCCTCCTCC
>JACEEZ010023361.1:480872-494292 GCA_016584305.1 Chionoecetes opilio
TCCTGATGGCGTGCACCCCTAGTGGTGATTTGGTAAAAGCTGTCCACCTCAATTTTTTTTTATCTCTAAAAACTCACGGCTCTTGACATTGTAAATATGTTATAATCATATATTGACTATATCATTATACAAATGTATAGGTAGGAAAAAGCAGTTTCACTCATTTTCTATTTACAGTTTACATATTCTTCAGTATAATAACACATGCGGTCTAAAACTATAAGTATAGAAGACAAAAATAAACATAGCTTAGGAATTCCAGAGCAAATGCATTTTTCTTCTTGAAACTAAAGTAAAATTGCACCTAATATGCGTTATGTTTGGTAATCCAGAAAACAAACCTTTTCCTTCAAGAAACAAGAATCAGTGGCCTGGCTGCTGTTGCAATTTGTCTGCTATCAGCTTAAAGCGAGGCATCAAATTATTTTCCAGTGCAACCCGCATGATAGGATCCAAATTCGTAAAGGCATTCCTTTTCCTTGCCTTGATTAAAACTAAGCTTGAGAAACCTTGCTGACACATATATAATGATGGCTGTTGCGTTCTCAACTAACTCCTTGTATTCCTGAGTATCAAGCAGGGCAACCCAGAAATGCATGGGTTGGCCAAATAAATGTCTTGAAAGCTGCTTTTTTGAGAATATTACACTCGAAGCTCAAATAGGGCATCAGAATGATCAGTTCCATCATCTGAAAATCGAGTAAGCATCCACATGTTGGAGGTCAGGTCTCTTGGAAATATAAGTCAAGGTTTTCCTGCGTCAAAGTAAGGTGCCTGGTAATCAAGTGGGACATTCGTACCTCCTGTGTCTGTTCTGCTGTCTGCATACCATCATGTTCTCAGCCACATTCTCTTATATAAGATATAAAAATCAGAAAAACACTGATCTATACTGAAAAGTGGGCATGATCTCGTCCACCCACCTGTCCACCCCAAGACAACCGTCCACCCTTCACTCAGTCTCGTCCACCTTAAGGTGGACCGTCCACCCAGGTTGAATAGCACTGGACTAGATCACAGTGTTTTCCAGTTATCCTATTTTAACAAGACCACTCTAGCAAAGATAGAGAGAGAGAGAGAGAGAGAGAGAGAGAGAGAGAGAGAGAGAGAGAGAGAGAGAGAGAGAGAGAGAGAGAGAGAGAGAGAGAACAGAGACAGAGAGAGACAGCAACAGCGAGAGAGAGAGAGAGAGAGAGAGAGAGAGAGAGAGAGAGAGAGAGAGAGAGAGAGAGAGAGAGAGAGAGAGAGAGAGAGAGAGAGCGAGAGCGAGCGGAGGTAACGCCATCATGCTTGTTGTTGCTCGAAACCCCTCAGGCCAGACCAAGCCCCCCCGCTGCGTCCTATACTGCTGCCCTCTCGCGGCCGTCCTCGCAACCCACCACTCCAGCCACTCACCACACACACACAGCCATTCCTAACTCCATTCCTCCCATCTCTAATACACTCACGAGATCACTGTGGGTTTCCTTAGGCCGTGTAAGGGTTCTTGGTGTCTCAGGGAAGCTTTATGTAACCTAGACGAAGGGTTATGCAGGTAAACGGGGGTGAAGACGTGGTATTTCGTGCAGGAGTGAGAAGCAAGCTAAAGATCCCGGGGTGATTTGAGCGCTGATTGGCTGGGAGGGTTGAGGTCCCGCGCTGCTATTGGCCGAGGGGAAGATTTATGGGACACAGGCGATCTACCCCGTGCCGATCACATACCCAGGGGTAGGAGGGGTAGAGAGAAAGAGAGAGAGAGAGAGAGAGAGAGAGAGAGAGAGAGAGAGAGAGAGAGAGAGAGAGAGAGAGAGAGAGAGAGAGAGAGAGAAGAAGAGAGAGAGAGAGGTATGCAACGTGAGGTTCAGAAGCAAGCAAAACATCGCTTCAGGGAGCACACGATTGTAATATTTCATACGCTTTTTTTTTTCTCTCCCTCTCTCTCTCTCTCTCTCTCTCTCTCTCTCTCTCTCTCTCTCTCTCTCTCTCTCTCTCTCTCTCGCGTCTCCTTTCTTCCTTCCTCCTCTCTTCCCTCCACCTTCTCTCCTCCGCACCCTTTCCTCCCTCCCTCCCCCCAAGAGTGACACGTCCGCCCTTTTATTAATACGGTGAATTCCGCCTCTCTTTTTTTGTCATTTCTTTATGTTCTTGGTAATTTCGCGGCGACATGTAGCTGGAAAAGGTATATTCTGATAGGAAAAAAATTGTGGAGAGCAGGTTACATTAGAGAGAGAGAGAGAGAGAGAGAGAGAGAGAGAGAGAGAGAGAGGAGAGAGAGAGAGGAGAGCCAGACACACAGGCTGAAAGAAAATACTACATCTCTCTCTCTCTCTCTCTCTCTCTCTCTCTCTCTCTCTCTCTCTCTCTCTCTCTCTCTCTCTCTTTCAGCCTGTGGCCTTGAGAGTGGCAGGTGTGGGTGTGATGGGTGAGTGAGTGAGTGAGTGATTTGTGAGTGAGTGAGTGTGAGTGCGTGTGTGAGTGTGAGTGCGTGAGAGTGTGAGTGCGTGAGTGAGTAGGTGAGTGCGTGAGTGAGTGTGAGTGTGTGAGTGAGTTGGTGAGTGAGTGAGTCATTCACCCATGGTCTTGTCCACGCGAGTCAGACTCGCGATCGCCAGTTTCACCCTCCCGGTGCGAGCTTGGAACTCATTATTACCGATCTTTGGGTAATGCTGGACCCACACACCACACACCCCCATCGCCTTGTTTAAGTGGGACAGTATCAAATGTATGCAATAATTTAATAACAGTAATTAATCTTGACTTCACAGCTAGGTAGCCTAATGAACACTTAATTAATTGTTACTGGTTTAATTTAAGATGCAGATACCTATACATACATACATACATACATACATACATACATCATAGCCAACCTCTCTTATGATATACAGTGAGCCACACATACATACTTATACCAGTCTTAAATGAACGTCGGGGGGGCGAGAGGCAGTAATGAGTTATGCTAAGTACCCGGCCTGCCTCGCACCCTCGCCACCCTGCGTCTTCAGGTAGTGGGATGAATTGAAAAAAGCCGAGAGAAGGAGGTGTTGAGTGTGTTATTAGGGCCAGATTAGGGGTGTTGTAAGGACAGCGCGAGGGCCTTCTACTACTGCTGCTAGGCTCTTCAAATTAAAGAAGTGAATCTGGCGTGTTTGAAAGTGTGTGTGTGTGTGTGACTGTGTGTGTGTGTGTGTGTGTGTGTGTGTGTGTGTGTGTGACTGTGTGTGTGTGTGTGTGTGTGTGTGTGTGTGTGTGTGTGTGTGTGTGGTGTGTGTGTGTATGTGTGTGTGTGTGTTGACGCCACCACCATCACCACAACCACCATCACCATCACCACCTGGACCGTTTCTCCCGCAACTGCTTGGTGTTACTAAATATAACTAACCTAACCTAACTAAACCTTAGGACTAAATATAGCCTAACCTAACCTAACCTAACTTACCTTGCCTAACCTTACCTTGCCTAACCTTACCTTGCCTAATCTTACCTTACCTAACCAACCTAAGCTAACCTTATTTACCTAACATAAAATAACCAAACCTAGCCTTACCTTACCTAACCTTACCTAACCTTACCAAACCTAACCTTATTTACCAAACATAAAATAACCTCACCTATCCTAACCTTACCTAACCTAACATAAAATTACAAAACCTATCCTAACCTTACCTAAACTTACCTAGCATCAGATAACTATAAATACGGTCCTGGAGCGTGATATTTGGTCCGAGTAACAGTCCACGTCATCTGTTTGTTTACATGCACCGAGTTTTGCACATGCGCAGGACCACCCGTCACGGCGAACCTTCTATGCCGCCACACTGGAGTCTGTGTATAAGATAGTCAAGACTGACTGACTGACTGACTGACTGGCTGGCTAACTGACTGACTGAACTACTAACTAACTGACTGACTGACTGACCTACTAACTAACTAACTGACTGACTGACTGACTGGCTGGCTAACTGACTGACTGACTGACTGACCTACTAACTAACTAACTGACTGACTGACTGAACTACTAACTAACTAACTGACTGACTGACTGACCTACTAACTGACTGACTGACTGACTGACTGGCTGGCTGGCTGGCTAACTGACTGACTGACTGACCTACTAACTAACTAACTGACTGACTGACTGACTGACCTACTAACTAAGGCGGCGTCACAATAGCACTTTTTCCATCTAGTTTTACGATTTCCGTTGGTTTTTTCTCGTTCTGTCTAGTTTTTCCGTCTGAATCAGTCAGTCTGAGTCAGACGATCATGATCGTCTTCATATGGAAAGTTGAAGACGACTTGCATAGTCAAATCAAAATCCATAGTGATTACTTTAAGATATTCGATATAAATCAGTAATTTTTTGCAAATTATAATTCAATACATTTGAAAGTATTAAAAATATTCAAGTGACTATTGTACATGTAGATACATTTAAAAGCCGGTTCTATATAACAGCCAACAGTCTCTCGCATGACTCGATTGTTGTGTTTCTTTTTCAAGACACTCAAAATTTGTTTTTCACTCTTCAAGACTTCCACTTAAGATTATAGACGAAATGCTGTGGACATGTGGACACGTAGCTCAGAAGAATTTTTCGTTGAATGCATACGAGGCCACCCTTGTCTCTGGGACCACAGAGACTTGTACACCAAGAAGGCCTTGATATTCTAGGTCTTATCTAGGTCGATATTAGGTCTACTATTGATAATACACATAATTAAGTGTATACCAGCGGTAGCTTGTCCTGGCGTCGGAGCCTTGTTTGTTTACAATCGAAGGAACAGGTGACTGGTAGTGCAGGCGAACGATTGTGTGTGTGACGGCTTGCAGTCAGAAAATTGTTAGTTTTTAGAAAGTTGCTGAAAAAACTAGACGGAAAAAGTGCTAGTGTGACGCCGCCTTAACTAACTGACTGACTGAATGACTGACTGGCTGGCTAACTGACTGACTAATCTACTAACTAACTAACTGACTGACTGACTGATCTATTAACTAGCTAACAAACTGACTGACTGACCTATTAACTAGCTAACAAACTGACTGACTACTGATCTATTGACTAACTAACTAACAAACTGACTGAGTGGCTGGCGGTGGGACACATGAGCAACTTGATTGACTGACTGACTTATGACTGACTGGCTAACTTAATGACTCACCGAATAGCTGACTCCAGGAACCAAATTTCCCTGAGGTGGCGATTAGAGGAGAGAGAGATGATGAACAAGTCAAGAAGTACAGCCCTCCCCCCCTCCCCCCCCCCCCCCCCAGCGGTGATGCACGGCCCTATAAACAAGTCTAATTACCCTACTGTACGATTAGAAAGCATCGTTATTGAGTGTAATATTCCTTTGCATCTCTAATAAGCTTCATTTTTTTTCTGTCTTTCATTAATTTGAAGCTCCATCACTTACATATTTTTTTAATTCAAATATTCGTTACAATTTTTTTTGGAGACAGCATTACATTTCATTCAGCTTTTTTTATTTCTTCTTTTTTATATTTGTTACATATTCTTCCGCATTCTTCTTCCATTGCTTTATAATTCACCTTGTTTTATCATGGCCTTGGACCACGATTATGTTGGAAACCCGTCATTCCATCGCATACAAGGCCTTTTGATGGATGTGTCTGCCACGCCGTGTAGAGGAGGAGCCTAGAAGAGTATAGTAGCCATGCACGAAGCCTTCACTAACCAACCCACCCTTCACACCCTTGTCTCTCCTTCAGCGTTTCTCTCTTCTATAGGTAATCAATACATAAGATATAAGATATACATAAGATATCATAAGAAGAGAAAAGATAGATTCTTCATTGTTCAATCTTCTCAATTCTTTGTGATAGACAAAGAATTAACCCTTGAGGCCCACAACGTAATTTCCATTGTAATTTGGACACCATTATACAATTTCAATGAATATAATCAATATTTTAATAGATATGACCTGCTTAGTTTCCTTGTCCACTAGTTAATTTGGTATATTAAGTTACTTTTCGTAATTTTATGGCTAACAACAGACGATTTTATATAGCAAAGGAAAGATCTGGGCGTGAAGGGGTTAGGGTCTTAGGAAGAGTCTTGAAAGTGTGACAGACAGAGAATTAAGGCCTTAGGAAGAGTCTTGAAAGTGTGACAGACAGAGAATTAAGGCCTTAGGAAGAGTCTTGAAAGTGTGACAGACAGAGAATTAAGGCCTTAGGAAGAGTCTTGAAAGTGTGACAGACAGAGAATTAAGGCCTTAGGAAGAGTCTTGAAAGTATGACAGACAGAGAATTAAGGTCTTAGGAAGAAGCTTAAAAGTGTGACAGACAGAGAATTAAGACTTTAGGAAGAAGCTTAAAAGTGTGACAGACAGAGAATTAAGACTTTAGGAAGAGTCTTGAAAGTGTGACAGACAGACAGGACAGGCGAGGAGGGTGAGGCTGAGGAAGTATGCTAAGAGCGGGTCACAACGATGATGGGAGGAAGGTATCATTACAGGGCTAGGGCGATGGGAGCTCCTATCATTACGCCCAAAGATTACTGAGGGAACAGCCATTATTTATAGACCTCGGGATCGGCAGTGACGTCACCACAACACGAGGGTTGAGGTCATAGGGTCATTTAGAGAATATAGCAATTTTTGACCTGTATCGATTCTGAGGAGGAGGCGGCGGAAGGGCTCAGGTCATTCGGGTCACTTAGGAGATAGTAACTTTTGACCCTTGTTGCTTCTGAGGACGAGGAGGAAGGGCTTAGGTTATTAGGGTCACTACGAAAATACAGCAATTTTTGACCTGTATCGATTCTGAGGAGGAGGAGGAAGGGCTTAGGTTATTAGAAGTAATTTAGAGAATATAGCAATTTTTGACCTATGGAGGAGGAGGAGGAGGAAGAAGAAGCGGAGGCTTATGATATGCTTATGATGATATGATACTTCACAAAGAGGAAAAATATAACTTAGCTCTATTTTATTAAGTGAAGGAAAATCTGTCATCTCAGCGTGAATTCTGTCTAATCTCTCTCTCTTTTCCTCTCCCCTCTCCTCCTCTCTCTCTCTCTCTCTCTCTCCTCTCTCTCTCTCTCTCTCTCTCTCTCCTCTCTCTCTCTCTCTCTCTCTCTCTCTCTCTCTCTTTTCTCTCTCTCTCTCTCTCTTCTCTCTCTCTCTCTCCTCTCTCTTCCTCTCTCTCTCTCTCTCTCTCCCCTCTCTCTCCTTTTCTCTCTCTTCTCTCTCTCTCTCTTTTCTCTCTCTCTCTCTCTCTCTCTCTCTCTCTTCTCTCTCTCTCCTCTCTCTCACCACCTTCCCTCCTTTCATTCCTCTCTCCCTCCTTTCCTTCCTCTCTCCCTCTCTTTCCTCCCTCCCACCCACCACCTTACCCACAGCCTCAGTTTGGTATCCCAGCTTCATGCATATATTATAAAGCCTTATTAAGCTGGCAAATAGCAGGGAGGTGAAGGGCCTGGGGCGGCGCAAGACTCGCACCGTCCCCGCCACACTGTCCATCAACACGCAGCTTCCTGTCTTGCCTCTTGTTGTGGTGCAGCAGGACGCGATGCTGGGCCGCCGAGGACTTGTACACACGACTCACTGGACATAAGAACAGAAGGAAGGTAGAACATAAGAAAATAAGGAAGCTAGAACATAAGAACATGCGAAAATAAGGAAGCTAGAACATAAGAAAATAAGGAAGCTAGAACATAAGGAAGCTAGAACATACGAAAATAAGGAAGCTAGAACATAAGAACCTAAGAAAATAAGGAAGCTAGAACATAAGGAAGCTAGAACATAAGAAAATAAGGAAGCTAGAACATAAGGAAGCTAGAACATAAGAAAATAAGGAAGCTAGAACATAAGGAAGCTAGAACATAAGAAAATAAGGAAGCTAGAACATAAGAACATAAGAAAATAAGGAAGCTAGAACATAAGAACATAAGAAAATAAGGAAGCTAGAACATAAGAACCTAAGAAAATAAGGAAGCTATAACATAAGAACATAAGAAAATAAGGAAGCTAGAACATAAGAACATAAGAAAATAAGTAAGTTAGAACATAAGAACAAAAGAAAGTAAGGAGGCTAGAACATAAGAACCTAAGAAAATAAGGAAGCTAGAACATAAGAACCTAAGAAAATAAGGAAGCTAGAACATAAGAAAATAAGAAAGCTAGAACATAAGAACCTAAGAAAATAAGGAAGCTAGAACATAAGAACATAAGAAAATAAGGAAGAAACTAGAAAAAATAAGAAAACAAGGAACAGCTTAGAACATAAGAAAATAAGGAAGCTAGAAAAAAAAAATAAGGAAGCTAGAACATAAGAAAATAAGGAAGCTAGAACATAAGAAAATAAGGAAGCTAGAACATAAGAAAATAAGGAAGCTAGAACATAAGAAAATAAGGAAGCTAGAACATAAGAAAATAAGGAAGCTAGAACATAAGAAAATAAGGAAGCTAGAACATAAGAACATAAGAAAATAAGGAAGCTAGAACATAAGGAAGCTAGAACATAAGAAAATAAGGAAGCTAGAACATAAGAACAAAATAAGGAAGCTAGAACATAAGAAAAAATAAGGAAGCTAGAACATAAGAAAATAAGGAAGCTAGAACATAAGAAAATATGGAAGCTAGAACATAAGAAAATAAGGAAGCTAGAACATAAGCACATAAGAAAATAAGGAAGCTAGAACATAAGAACATAAGAAAATAAGGAAGCTAGAACATAAGAAAATAAGGAAGCTAGAACATAAGAAAATAAGGAAGCTAGAACATAAGAAAATAAGGAAGCTAGAACATAAGAACATAAGAAAATAAGGAAGCTAGAACATAAGAAAATAAGGAAGCTAGAACATAAGAAAATAAGGAAGCTAGAACATAAGAACATAAGAAAATAAGGAAGCTAGAACATAAGAAAATAAGGAAGCTAGAACATAAGAAAATAAGTAAATAAGAACATAAGAAAATAAGGAAGCTACAAGAGGCCGCGAGACCTACACGTGATAGTTCCTGTTACTTAACACTACCTACATCCACCTTTCATCCTCATCCATGAATTTATCCAGCCTCCTTTTAAAGCTCCCTATTGACTCCGCAATAACCACCTGACGACTGAGTCCATTCCAATCCTTTACCACCCTATTTGTGAACCAGTTTTCCCTGTTTCCTTTTTATATCTAGCGGAACGTAGTGTAGTCTCCGAGAATATAGACTATAGTCACAGTGGGTGGGTCCAAAGCCCTTTGGCTGCCTCCTCGTGCTATGGTCTTACGTTTGCCCTCGAAATATTCCAAGTGAGGTTTGCTACTAACCACACTTAACCCCTTGAGGCCCACAACGTAATTCCCAGTGTAATTTGGATATCATTAGACAATTTTAATGAATGTATGCAATATTTTAATAGATATGACCTGCTTAGTATCCTTGTCCACTAGTTAATTTGGTATATTAAGTTACCTTTTGTAATTTTACGGCTAACAACAAACGATTTTATATAGCAAAGGAAAGATATGGGCGTGAAGGGGTTAATACTATTTGGAGAGTACTATTTGGGCCGGGGATAGCTGGCACACGTTTTACCTTTTTAATTATGGATCACAAAGCATTGAAATATTTGAGCACTATTATATAACGAACTATATATAACGCAAATTTAAGGCTGTATTATTATTTTTCATTATTCGTTATTCGTGATGATAAAGATGTCATACGTGAAATACTGTCAACAAAGAAGGAGATTAGGGGAGAGCGGGGCAGGTTGCATCGAGGGTAGGTTGCATCATTGCCTCTAACTCGCATTAACTTTTTTTATTATTATTATTGTTGTAGTTGTAGTAGTTTATAGTAGTAGTAGTAGTAGTAGTTTATAGTAGTAGTAGTAGTAGTAGTAGTAGTAGTAGTAGTAGTAGTAGTAGTAGTAGTAGTTTATAGTAGTAGTAGTAGTAGTAGTAGTAGTAGTAAGTAGTAGTATTAAGACGATGTACGTATGATAACATGCGAGTTAGAGGCAATGATGCAACCTACCCTCGATGCAACCTGCCCCGCTCTCCCCTATGTTGCGAGTCTAAATGATCCAGAATAATGTAAAGACAACGTAGTATTTTTTTTATATATCAACGAGACTGACTTAGAAAAATAGTCAATAAATCAGCCACTCAAATCCCATTCCTCCCCCCCAAAAAATTAAAACAGATGGTTGAAACAAAAGCTCAATAAGATATATTCAGTTTAGTTTAGGAAGAATTTAAGTCATAGGAAGGTGGAAAAAACAAAAGTTAGGAGAGGAAACTCACGATAGGGGAGAGCGGGGCAGGTTGCATCATTGCCTCTAACTCGCATGTTATCACACGTACATCGTCTTAATACTACTACTACTACTACTACTACTACTATAAACTACTACTACTACTACTACTACTACCACTACTATAAACTACCACTACTACTACTACTACTACTACTACTACTACTACAATAAACTACTACTACTACAACTACAACAATACTACTAATAAAAAAAGTTAATACGAGTTAGAGGCAATGATGCAACCTGCCCTCGATGCAACCTGCCCCGCTCTCCCCTAGTGTTTCCATAGACTCATAAAAGTGATAAAGAAGAATTATAGGAGTGTTACAATTATAGGAATAGAAGGTTTCAAATTCCCTATCAAGACGCAACCCAACACCAAGACTCCTCCGAACCCCGCCTTACTCCTCCTACCCCTCAGCCTCGCCCTCTATCCCACTGTGCCCCCCTTCCCCTGTGCCCCCCTTTCCCCCCACCACATGCAAAGCAGCTGTTGATTACACACTGGACTAGGCTGATGGCGCTCCCCTGGTATTATTATGTTAGTAAAATGGTTGATGTCAGAGTGGTGGTGTTGCGCCGTCAGCAGCCTGTAGTTGTGGCGCTCACGGGGAAGTTATGGCGCGGTCATGTGTGTAGATAGGGTCAAAGAGCCGCCCTAAGATGTCGTGTTGATGGGGCAGTGTGTGTGGTGGTGACAGTGATGGTGTGTGTGGTGGTGACAGTGATGACGTCTTTTGGTGAGTGCTCGCGTCAGAGGTGCCAAGATGGGGGAGGGGGGGTGAGGGTTGATTTATAGAGATGGTTTCTTCTGCTGGTGGCTTGGTGGTGGTGGTGGTGGTGGTGGTGTTGATGGTGGTGGTGGTGTTGGTGGTGGTGGTGGTGGTGTTGGTGGTGGTGGTGGTGGTGGTGGTGGTGGGGTGGTGGTGGTTGGTGGTGTGTGGTGGTGGTGGGGTGGTGGTGGTGGGGTTGGTGGTGGTTGTGGTGTTGTACTTTTTTGTTTTGATTGTGGTTAGGGTGGAAAAGCCGGAGTCGCGGAAACTGAAACACATTTTTAAATGATTTTAAATTAACTGAAAAGGGCGTCCAGAAAAAAACCTATATCTAAAAAAACCTAAACCAGAAAACTAACCTTAAAACCCCTACACCACCTATAACCTAACCTAAACCTAAACCTAAAACCACTACACCACCTGTAACCTAACTTAACCTAAACCTAACCTAACCTAACTTGTACCTGTGCTAACGAGGTCCCTGGCGCACCCTCTACACCCCCTGTGACCCTGATGAAGCTGTACACACCCTTCCTTGCTACACCTGTGTTGGGCAGGTGTAGCACCACGTAAGCTTAGGTAAGGTGTGGCTGTGGTATGTGGAGAGAGAGAGAGAGAGAGAGAGAGAGAGAGAGAAGAGAGAGAGAGAGAGACGAGAGAGGAGAGAGGAGAGAGAGAGAGAGAGAGAGAGAGAGAGATCTACCATAAGTCTGTCTCCTCTCTCTCTCTCTCTCTCTCTCTCTCTCTCTTCTCTCTCTCTCTCTCTCTCTCTCTCTCTCTCTCTCTCTCTCTCTCTCTCTCTCTCTCTCTCATCCACCGTCACCACTAGAGAAACAAACAAGGAGGAGGAAGAATAAAAGAAGGATGACGTAGAAGAAGAGGTGAATCAGAGAGAGAGAGAGAGGAGAGAGAGAGAAAGAGAGAGAGAGAGAGAGAAGAGATGAGAAGGAGAGAATAGAGAGAGAGGGAGAGAGAGAGAGAGAGAAAGAGAGAGAGGGAGAGAGAGAGAGGGAGCATGAACTGGTTAAAGGTTGAGGCAGAAAGAGACATGCTTCCCTCTGTTTGCTACTCCTAAGGTCGAGAATACGTCAGCCTCGCTCTTAACATATTGATATGAAATAATTGCTAAACTAGAGCTGTTGATGGTATGCTGTTTGAAGTCCTTTCCACAGAATTATGACTAAAAATTACACGTAGAATATAACCTCAATTTCAGATCAACGATATACGCTTTCGAATATACTAATTTTTTCTTTAAACCCTGTCATTACATGAAGGAATTTATTATTTTTATTTTTTTGGATGAATGATTAACATTGTATCATGTTAGGTTTTCAACTTTGGTGTCTTGTGAAGGATATCATTTTATAAAAGGAAATTATTATACTAGTTTTGTTCTCGACCTAATATATGTTTAGTGTGTGTTTATATGCAAGTTGAATTATTATTTATATAAGACGTCAGGGAAAGGAAAGGAAATAAATAGAGAGAGAGAAATAAGTAAACCCATGTATTTGTAGGATAACGTAATGGAAGGTAGTTTAAGAAAGAAGATTTTTATCAAGTTTAATTAAGTCTATTATAAGTATATGATATTCTAGGAAAAGTTATTAAGGTTAAAGACACACCACACCACACCCACCACACCACACCACACCACACCACACCACACCACACCACACCACGACACCACGACACATACCACACCACACCACGACACGACGACACCACGACACATACCACACCACACCACACCACGACACGACGACACATACCACACCACACCACACCACACCACACCACACCAAAACCACACCACACCACACCCACGACACATACCACACCACACCACACCACACCACACCACACCAACCACACCACACCACACCAACCACACACACAACCACACCACACACACACCACACCACACACAACACACACACACCACCCCACCACACCACACCACAACACACCCCACACACACCACACCAACCACACCACACCACACCACACCACCCCACACCACACCACGAACACACCACACCACCACGACACAACCACACCACACCACACCACACACACACACACCACACACACCCACACAAAACACACACACACACACACACACCACACACACACACACACACACACACACACACACACACACACACACACACACACACACACACACACACACCCACACACAGCTTCAATCCACCCCTATTAGGGTACGCCGTAAACAAAAATTCTTTTTCTCAACTTTGGCATGCCAATTTCCTATGTAAAATGGAATTCTAAGACGATTTTATCTAATTCCATTTTGCATTGAGCAATTCTTACTATGCTAATCGCACTTTATATTGCCCTTATGTAATGTAAAGAGTACG
>JACEEZ010023361.1:507211-512211 GCA_016584305.1 Chionoecetes opilio
TTTCTTAGACCCTTTAATATAACTCCCCTTTCTTAGACCCTTTAATTCAACTCCCCTTCTTAGACCCTTTAATACAACTCCCCTTTCTTAGACCCTTTAATATAACTCCCTTTCTTAGACCCTTTAATACAACTCCCCTTTCTTAGACCCTTTAAATCAACTCCCTTTCTTAGACCCTTTAATCTAACTCCCCTTTCTTAGACCTTTTAATATCAACTCCCCTTTCTAGACCCTTTAATTCTAACCCCTTTCTTAGACCCTTTAATATCAACTCCCCTTTCTTAGACCCTTTAATACTAACTCCCCTTTCTTAGACCCTTTAATATCAACTCCCCTTTCTAGACCCTTTAATATCAACTCCCCTTTCTTAGACCCTTTAATACTAACTCCCCTTTCTTAGACCCTTTAATATCAACTCCCCTTTCTTAGACCCTTTAATACTAACTCCCCTTTCTTAGACCCTTTAATATAACTCCCCTTTCTTAGACCCTTTAATATCAACTCCCCTTTCTTAGACCCTTTAATATCAACTCCCCTTTCTTAGACCCTTTGATAGTAACTCCCATTTCTTAGACCCTTTAATACTAACTCCTTTTTCTTAGACCCTTTAATACTAACTCCCATTTCTTAGACCCTTTAATATCAACTCTCCTATCTTAGACCCTTTAATTCTAACTCCCCTTTTTTAGACCCTTTAATTCTAACCCCTTTCTTAGACCCTTTAATACTAACTCCCCTTTCTTAAACCCTTTAATATCAACTCCCCTTTCTTAGACCCTTTAATTCTAACTCCCCTTTCTTAGACCCTTTAATTCTAACTCCCCTTTCTTAGACCCTTTAATTCTAACTCCCCTTTCTTAGACCCTTTAATTCTAACTCCCCTTTCTTAGACCCTTTAATACTAACTCCCCTTTCTTAGACCCTTCAATACTAACTCCCCTTTCTTAGACCCTTTAATTCTAACTCCCCTTTCTTAGACCCTTTAATACTAACTCCCCTTTCTTAGACCCTTTAATATCAACTCCCCTTTCTTAGACCCTTTAATATCAACTCCCCTTTCTTAGACCCTTTAATACTAACTCCCCTTTCTTAGACCCTTTAATTCTAACTCCCCTTTCTTAGACCCTTTAATACTAACTCCCCTTTCTTAGAACCTTTAATACTAACTCCCCTTTCTTAGACCCTTTAATATCAACTACCCTTTCTTAGACCCTTTAATTCTAACTCCCCTTTCTTAGACCCTTTAATATCAACTCCCCTTTCTTAGACCCTTTAATTCTAACTCCCCTTTCTTAGACCCTTTAATTCTAACTCCCCTTTCTTAGACCCTTTAATTCTAACTCGTCTTTGTTTATACCCACACCAAACTATCTACCTTAGAACATAGGAACATAAGGAAATAAGGAAGCTACAAGAGGCCGCGAGACCTACACGTGATAGTTCCTGTTACTTAACACTACCTACATCCACCTTTCATCCCCATCCATGAAATTATCCAGCCTCCTTTTAAAGCTCCCTATTGACTCCGCACTAACTACCTGACGACTGAGTCCATTCCAATCATTTACCACCCTATTTGTGAACCAGTTCTTCCCTATTTCTTTTCTTAAATCTACGCTTTTCCAGTTTGAATCCTTTCTTGTTCTAGGTTGACCTTTGACCTAAGCTCCTTTTCTAACCCTATCCTGCTATTTCCTCCCATCCTTCAATATCCCTTCATCCTCATCCTTCTTCCTCTGTCTGTATTCTTGCTTGGCTCTGATATCCTTTGAAATCCTTTGCACTCTCACCTCGACCATTTCAGTTATATATTATGCGTGACTTTTAACCCCTTGAGACCCAGAACGTAATTTCCATTGTAATTTGGGTACCATTAGACGATTTTTAGTGAATATAAGCAGTATTTTATAGCTATGACCTGTTTAGTATCCTTGTCCACTAGCTAATTTGGTATATTCAGTTACTTTTCGTAATTCTATGGCTAACAACAGACGATTTTCTATAGCAAAGGAAAGATCTGGACGTGAAGGGTTAATTAAAAAAAACCTTTAATGACCTTTCCAGCAGTAGCAGTGTCAGTGTTAGAGACTTAAAGGCAGGGAATGGAAGAGTTAGGTTGAAGGGCAAGGCGCAGTGAGTGATTTTAAGTTTTTAAGTTGCTGTGTGTTTTGTTTTGATCATTTGGTTTTTAAATAGTTTTGGGTGTGTATGTGTGTACGTTTGTTTGTTTGTTGTTGTTGTTGTTGTTAAAGTTGTTGTTGTTGCTGTTGTTTTTAGTTGTTAAAGTTGTTGTTGTTGCTGTTGTTTTTAGTTGTTGTTAAAGTTGTTGTTGTTGTTGCTGTTGTTTTTAGTTGTTGTTGTTAAAGTTTGTTGTGTTTTTCTTGATGAGTTCATTGTTTCTTTTCTTTTTGATATTTTTATATTTGTTTTGTTTTTTTTCGATGTGCGTGTTGTATTTTGTGTTTGTGTGAGATAGAGAGAGAGAGAGAGAGAGAGAGAGAGAGAGAGAGAGAGTATGGTTTGTATGGATTTTATTAGCTTCTCATTTCTCTCTCTCTCTCTCCTCTCTCTCTCTCTCTCTCTCTCTCTCTCTCTCTCTCTCTCTCTCTCTCTCTCTCTCTCTCTCTCTCTCTCTCTCTCTCTCTCTCTCTCTCTCTCTCTCTCTCTCTCTCTCTCTATCTATCTATCTCTCTCTCTCTCACCAAACACGGACACACCTTTGGACAGACAACACTTCATTTTCAAGAGAGTTTCCAGTATTTAATTAGACGTTACCTCCACCAAGATTAGACAATTTACATGGAACCCAAACTTTCTTCCATCGTAACCAAAATATAATTAATCCGAGCAAAGTCAATATTTTTTTTCTCCCCAACCAATCACCATGCACTAACCTTGAACGGGGCTCTCTGATTGGTCGAAGAAGTGACCTGAGATATTGTTAAAGCGCTGCTCCCATTGGTCGCCTCGTCTGGCCTTCAAGCAAGTGGTTGGATAAATATAATGGTAAGAGGTATAAACAATATAGGAAGCTGTTGATGGCTGAGGAGAAGAGTGGGTTGGAGAGATGTAAGTGTGTGTGTGGGAGGGGGTAGAGAGAGAGAGAGAGAGAGAGAGAGATTTTATTTATTTATATTTATTGGCCTTAATGATTTACAAGTTATCATGCATGTAAAGAAAATTTCAAAGACTGTCCAATGAGAGAGAGAGAGAGAGAGAGAGAGAGAGAGAGAGAGAGAGAGAGAGAGAGAGAGAGAGAGAGAGAGAGAGAGAGAGAGAGAGAGAGAGAGAATAATTAGTGCCTATAGAGAGGGCCCGCTTGTAAAGAACAGGAGAAAGAAAAAAGAAAAAAATAAGAAGCTAAGTTTAAAGGACAATGAAGGTGAAATAAAATGTTCCTGTAAATTAATATAGACAGAAGTGTGTTTAAGTTGTCTTATTGAAATTCCAAAAATACAAATAGTCTTCCTCAAGCAAAAGGAAAATACCAGAAACCGAAAAAAATATAGAGACAGAAACATTGACGGGAACAAAAAACAAATACTGAAAAACACGATCTTTGAGAGAGAGAAAATAATAGGAAACGATTCAGAGGCCAAACTGAACTGGTTTCTTAACAATGGAGTCAAAACGTGAAGGATCCTAAAGATACAAAAGGGTAGAGGGGGGGAACATTTTAGGGAACATTTTAGGGGGCATTTTAGGGAGGGAACATTTTAGGAAACATTTTAGGGCACATTTTTGGGAACATTTTAGGGAGCATTTTAGGGAACATTTTAGGGCACATTTTAGGGAACATTTTTGGGAGCATTTTAGGGAACATTTTAGAGAACGTTTTAGGGACATTTTAGGGAACATTTTAGGGAACATTTTAGGGAGCATTTTAGGGAGGGAACATTTTAGGAAACATTTTAGGGAACATTTTAGGGAACATTTTTGGGAGCATTTTAGGGAACATTTTAGAGAACGTTTTAGGGCACATTTTAGGGAACATAGGGAACATATTTGGGAACATTTTTGGGAACATTTTAGGGAACATACATTTTAGGGAACATTTTTGGGAACATTTTAGGGAACATAGGGAACATTTTAGGGAGCGTTGAACAAAGGGAAAGGAAACTAGGATCTTTTGGGGGGCTGTAGGCGTGACGGGTAAAAAGTTATGGGCAGCCGGTTCTTGGCTCCCTCACGACCCAGCAAACTTATAACCAATTAATAGCCATCCATCGGTAGTTAGCGGCAGCGCGATGGGTGGAGCTGGTCATGCAGAGAGAGAGAGAGAGAGAGAGAGAGAGAGGGGGGGAGTTAAAGTGAGAGGGTGTGGCATGGGAGTAGAGAGAGAGAGAGATTGTGGGCTCTTGTATCTGATGCTTCTTCGTGCTGCCTTTCTCTCTCTCTCTCTCTCTCTCTCTCTCTCTCTCTCTCTCTCTCTCTCTCTCTCTCTCTCTCTCTCTCTCTCTCTCTCTCTCTCTCTCTCTCTCTCTCTCTCTCTCTCTTAAAACCATAATAATAACGACAATAACAAAACCAAAAATAGAAGAAAAATAATAAAAGATATGACAGATTAGAAAGAGTAAATATATGAAGGACAATATTCATGATTAAAGCTGAAAAAAAGTAGAAGAAAAGAAAATGAGAAGAGAGATAGAGAGAAGGAAGAGGAGGCAACGAAGAAAAAGAAGGAGTAAGTATGGGAGAAAAGAAGTAGAAAAGGGAAGAGAAGGGAGAGAAAGTATGAAGTAGGGAATGGAGAAATATAATTAAAGGAGACACTACTACTACTACTACTACTACTACTACTACTACTTCTTTTTTTTCCTTTTTTTTTACTACTACTACTACTACTACTACCGATACCTCCACCCCATGTTTATTATTGAAATATACGAGGGCTCCACGAATTGGAGGTCAGTAGCCCCAACTCCGGTCGCTACTGACTGTGGCATCCAACCATACTACTACTACTACTTATCTACTATTTACTTAATTACAATCCTTAT
>JACEEZ010023361.1:517211-532211 GCA_016584305.1 Chionoecetes opilio
AAACGTTATGCTATGAGGGTTAGGTTTGCTCCAGGTATTTCTTCCTCCTCCTCCTCCTCCTCCTCCTCCTCCTCCTCCTCCTCCTCCTCCTCCTCCTCCTTCTCCTCCTCTTCTGTGCTTCTTTTTCTTTCCCTTGTCATTCACTGTCTTGATAATTGTCTTTTTTTCATGATTATTTCCCGTCATGTGTATATCTATTTTTAAAGAAGGTTAGAAGAGATCACACACACACACACACACACACACACACACACACACACACACACACACACACACACACACCACACACACACACACACACACACACACACACCTTAATGACTTCTGGAACTGTGACTTATATAGACAAAAAAACAAAACTCATCACGAAATACATGTTAGAGTAGGAAGTCTAATATTTACGACACACCAGAGAGAGAGAGAGAGAGGGAGACAGAGACACAGACAGAGGACTTCGAGGTCATGAAGAACCACAAAAATGGGCACAGGGTATAGAGGGCGGGCACGAGGCGACACTGTCATCAGGAGTTACCAATGTGACCTAGCAATAATACCCGGGGCATTTCGAGGCATAACTGAACTAACTAGTGAAAGAAAGAAAACGTATATCGAGGTGCCTTGTAGTAATCATAATCCATTAAAATCGACATCCCTAACGCGAGGATTTGAGGAGACGGGAGAGGGAGGGAGAGAGGGATGAGAATGCAGAGACGAAGGGAGAGAGGGAGGAGAGGGAGGGAATGCATGACCGCCCTGTGAAATGACCTCCAGTTGTCTCTTCGTCCCCTCTGCCTCCGGTGTCATGTTCCTTCTCCCGCTAGTTCCGTCCCCCATAATTTGTGGTGCTTGGCGTTCGTGGAAGACCTTGTTCTGCCGGGTTACTGCCGCGACCCTTGCTATAGAATATCAATACAAAGATTTAGAAGTAGGAAAAATATCATAGAGTTAGATAGATAAATAGATAGATGGGTTGATGTACAGATTCCTTGATGCCGAAACAATTCTTAAGATACATAGAGGTTTATAAAGAAATCAAGGAAAAGATAGTATTTCTAGAACATATTTGTTGTTGTGCCTGAACATTACCCAGCTTGTTTTCCTCTGACTCAAGAACACAAGACTCGCGATCTTTCACACTCTTTTTATTCTAGATTATCTTTCTCTCTTTTTATTATAGATTATCTTTCTCTCTTTTTATTATAGATTATCTTTCTCTCTTTTTATTCTAGATTATCTTTCTCTTTTTATTATAGATTATCTTTCTCTCTTTTTATTCTAGATTATCTTTCTCTTTTTATTATAGATTATCTTTCTCTCTTTTTATTCTAGATTATCTTTCTCTCTTTTTATTATAGATTATCTTTCTCTCTTTTTATTATAGATTATCTTTCTCTCTTTATTATAGATTATTCTTAATCTTCTCTTTTTATTATAGATTATCTTTCTCTCTTTTTATTCTAGATTATCTTTCTCTTTTTATTATAGATTATCTTTCTCTTTTTATTATAGATTATCTTTCTCTCTTTTTATTATAGATTATCTTTCTCTTTTTATTATAGATTATCTTTCTCTTTTTATTATAGATTATCTTTCTCTTTTTATTATAGATTATCTTTCTCTTTTTATTATAGATTATCTTTCTCTTTTTTATTAGAGATTATTTTCTCTTTTATTATAGATTACTTCTCTTTTTATTATAGATTATCTTTCTCTTTTTATTAGAGATTATCTTTCTCTTTTTATTATAGATTATCTTTCTCTTTTTATTAGAGATTATCTTTCTCTTTTTATTATAGATTATCTTTCTCTTTTTATTATAGATTATCTTTCTCTTTTTATTAGAGATTATCTTTCTCTTTTTATTAGAGATTATCTTTCTCTTTTTATTAGAGATTATCTTTCTCTCTTTTTATTATAGATTATCTTTCTCTTTTTATTATAGATTATCTTTCTCTTTTTATTATAGATTATCTTTCTCTGTTTATTAGAGATTATCTTTCTCTTTTTATTAGAGATTATCTTTCAAACTCTTTTTATTATAGATTATCTTTCTCTCTTTTTATTATAGATTATCTTCTCTTTTATAAGATTATCTTTCTCTTTTTTATTAGAGATTATCTTTCTCTCTTTTTATATAGAGATTATCTTTCTCTCTTTTTATTATAGATTATCTTTCTTCTTTTTATTATAGATTCTTCTCTTTTTATTATAGATTATCTTTCTCTCTTTTTATTAGAGATTATCTTTCTCTCTTTTTATTAGAGATTATCTTTCTCTCTTTTTATTATAGATTATCTTTCTCTCTTTTTATTAGAGATTATCTTTCTCTCTTTTTATTATAGATTATCTTTCTCTCTTTTTATTATAGATTATCTTTCTCTCTTTTTATTAGAGATTATCTTTCTCTCTTTTTATTAGAGATTATCTTTCTCTCTTTTTATTATAGATTATCTTTCTCTCTTTTTATTATAGATTATCTTTCTCTCTTTTTATTATAGATTATCTTTCTCTCTTTTTATTATAGATTATCTTTCTCTTTTTATTCTAGATTATCTTTCTCTTTTTTTATTATAGATTATCTTTCTCTTTTTATTATAGATTATCTTTCTCTTTTTATTCTAGATTATCTTTCTCTCTTTTTATTATAGATTATCTTTCTCTCTTTTTATTAGAGATTATCTTTCTCTTTTTATTATAGATTATCTTTCTCTCTTTTTATTATAGATTATCTTTCTCTTTTTATTATAGATTATCTTTCTCTCTTTTTATTATAGATTATCTTTCTCTCTTTTTATTAGAGATTATCTTTCTCTCTTTTTATTAGAGATTATCTTTCTCTCTTTTTATTATAGATTATCTTTCTCTTTTTATTATAGATTATCTTTCTCTCTTTTTATTATAGATTATCTTTCTCTCTTTTTATTATAGATTATCTTTCTCTTTTTATTAGAGATTATCTTTCTCTCTTTTTATTATAGATTATCTTTCTCTCTTTTTATTAGAGATTATCTTTCTCTTTTTATTAGAGATTATCTTTCTCTCTTTTTATTAGAGATTATCTTTCTCTCTTTTTATTAGAGATTATCTTTCTCTTTTTATTAGAGATTATCTTTCTCTTTTTATTAGAGATTATCTTTCTCTCTTTTTATTAGAGATTATCTTTCTCTCTTTTTATTAGAGATTATCAGTAAAAAAATTCAGATACAACAAGCAACTCAATTTTTTTTTCTTTTATTGAATATTTTATTCCATTTGATGCATTTTGTATTTTGCTTGGATAGATATTATCTTGAAATAAATATATATAATGGTAGAGTTATGTGAAATATTAATGGATAAGGTTTTTGGATTAATGTCAATGTAGGTTTAATTAAATGGACAGGCAAATAATGGGAAGCGGGGAAGCGAACGGGAGGATAAAGTCTACGGGAACAGTGTGTAGCATTTTATAATTAAAGTTTCTTCATTAACTGTTTAGTGGGTAACAGTGCGTGGAATAATGCATTGTTTACTGACAGACACATCAACAATACAGAGATTCTCGCTCCCTCGCTCTCTCCTTCTTCATATACGTTAAATTTTCGCAATCTGAACATAGAAAGCAAATATTTTGATAGCGCGGATGTATATATATATATATATATATATATATATATATATATATATAGAAGATAGATATAAGATAAGATAAGAGAGAGAGAGAGAAGAGAGAGAGAGAGAGAGAGAGAGAGAGAGAGAGAAGAGAGAGAGAAGAGAGAGAGAGAGAGAGAAAGAAGAGAGAAAGAGAAAGCTTTGAATGGGTCAGCACGCAAGATCATGAATGGAATCAAATAATTAGCTACGTCGTAAAAAGGAGGCTGGCGGGAAACGCAGGCGACGAGGCGATACAGAAACAGGAGGAGGAGGAGGAGGAGGAGGAGGAGGAGGAGGAGGAGGAGGAGGAGGAGGCAAAACAAGACAGACAGACAAACGGGAAGATATAAAACTGAATACAAAGAAATTGTAAAGGCGAGAACAGAGTGATTGGATTGTCGGTCTATACTAGGCAGACAGATAGACGGGTAGACAGGATGGCAGTCAGGGGGTAGTGTTGAGGACCTTCTCATTATAACTGATGGAGGGCAGCGCGCGGCTATAATCCAAACTAACAATACTCTGGTGCCTGGGAATTGAACTAATAGGAAGACGTTCGATTGGCAGGACCCGCGAGCCCCTTTCTTCTACGGCGAAATATTACGTCTGATTACTATCATCACCCTTGATCAATGTTAATGGAAATTAAAGTAAAAACTGAATAGCAAGCGGTGGTTAGGTTAGCCGGCGATGGAAATATGTTTAAAGGGATGTACGATACTGTGGGCGGTGGTGGTGGTGGCGGTGGTGGTGATGGGGGTGGGGGGGGTTGGTGGGTGTGGTAGTGGTGGTGGTGTGTGATGGGGGGGTGGTGGTGGTGATGGGGGGGTGTGGTAGTGGTGATGGTGGTGATGGTGGTGGTGGTAGTGTGGTGGTGGTGGTGGTGGGGGGATGATGGTGGTGGTAGTGGTGGTGGTGGTGGTGGAGGGGTAGTGGTGGTGGTGGTGGGGGTTGGTGGTGATGGTGGTGGGGGGTAGTGGTGGTGAGGGGGGTAGTGGTGATGGTGGTGATGGTGGGTGGGGGGGTAGTGGTGGTGGTGGTGGGGGTTGGTGGTGATGGTGGTGGGGGGGTAGTGGTGGTGGTGGTGATGGTTGGGATGGTAGTGGTGTGGTGGTATGTGGTGGTGGTGGTGGTGGTGATGGTAGTGGTGGTGGTGATGGTGGTAGTGGTGGTGATGGTGGTAGTGGTGGTGGTAGTGGTAGTGGTGGTGGTGGTGGTGGGGGGGAGGGGGGGGGGTAGGTTGCCCGCTGGGTGTTAATGAGAACAGAAGGTTGTGATGTATGTAGTACGTATATATACTAACCCCAAGTCTGGTCTGCTATCCATGTTACATACTTGTCTCAATTGGGTGGCTTAAGAAGACAGACGGGGAAACATTAGTGATATATTAGCAGTGACGGGGAAATACTAGAGGCGAGTTGTTGAGTAGTAGTTGTAGTAGTAGTGTAGTAGTAGTAGTTGTGTAGTAGTAGTAGTTGTGTAATAGTGTAGTAGTAGTAGTTGTTGTGTAGTAGTGTAGTAGTAGTAGTTGTGTAGTAGTGTAGTAGTAGTAGTTGTTGTGTAGTAGTGTAGTAGTAGTAGTTGCTGTGTAGTAGTGTAGTAGTAGTAGTTGTTGTGTAGTAGTGTAGTAGTAGTAGTTGTATAGTAGTGTAGTAGTAGTAGTTGTGTAGTAGTGTAGTAGTAGTAGTAGTTGTGTAGTAGTGTAGTAGTAGTAGTAGTTGTGTAGTAGTGTAGTAGTAGTAGTAGTTGTGTAGTAGTGTAGTAGTAGTAGTAGTAGTTGTGTAGTAGTGTAGTAGTAGTAGTTGTTGTGTAGTAGTGTAGTTGTGTAGTAGTGTAGTAGTAGTAGTTGTGTAGTAGTTTTGTAGTAGTGTAGTAGTTGTGTAGTAGTTGAGTAGTAGTAGTAGTGTAGTAGTAGTAGTGTAGTAGTAGTAGTTGTGTAGTAGTGTAGTAGTAGTAGTTGTGTAGTAGTGTAGTAGTAGTAGTTGTGTAGTAGTGTAGTAGTAGTAGTTGTGTAGTAGTGTAGTAGTAGTAGTTGTGTAGTAGTGTAGTAGTAGTAGTTGTGTAGTAGTGTAGTAGTAGTAGTTGTGTAGTAGTGTAGTAGTAGTAGTTGTGTAATAGTGTAGTAGTAGTAGTTGTGTAGTAGTTGAGTAGTAGTTGAGTAGTAGTGTAGTAGTTGTGTAGTAGTTGAGTAGTAGTTGTGTAGTAGTGTAGTAGTAGTAGTTGTGTAGTAGTGTAGTAGTAGTAGTTGTGTAATAGTGTAGTAGTAGTAGTTGTGTAGTAGTTGAGTAGTAGTTGAGTAGTAGTTGTGTAGTAGTGTAGTAGTAGTAGTTGTGTAGTAGTGTAGTAGTAGTAGTTGTGTAGTAGTGTAGTAGTAGTAGTTGAGTGTTTTTCTTTATCGTATCATAAGAGCTTTTCGATACAATGGGATAATTATAATGATATGCTGTGGAAGGTTTTTTTTTTTTTTTTTTGTGTGAATGTTTGTTTTGAAATGTAATTATCTCTGATAATATGAATGATTTCTGCTCTTTCTTTGTTCCTCCTCTTCCTCCTCTTTTTCTTCCTTCTCCTCCTTCTCCTCCTCCTCTTCCTCCTCCTCCTTTTCATCCTCCTCCTCTTCTTCCTCCTCCTTCTCATAACATAAATAGCTTCAGATTTCAAGCTCGTTTTCGGAAATGGATATTATGCCATGCTCATCTACATGCCATGATTCAAGGGTGTGGGGGGGGCAGAAAGAAGGGAAGAAGGCAATGCATATAAATAATTTTGGATAGAGGACATCCAAAGGGAGATAATATTGATTAGCATCTATTTATTTATCATTGTATGGTACTCAACCCTCGTTCATGAATGGTAGTAAGCAGACTGAATGACTCAAGTAAACAGAATAGTTAACCCATATACTACCTAGACCTCAAGAAGTAGTAAAGAAAAAAAACGTTAAATTAAGACATTGAGAGTAAAGAGAAAGACAGAGGAATAGTCTAAAATTCTGCCAATATAGTTACTCATACTAACCTCAAGAAGTAGTAAAGAAAACAAGACGTAAAATTAAGACATTGAGAGTAAAGAGAAAGACAGAGAATAAGAAACATCAAATTAAGACATTGAGAGTAAAGAGAAAGAGACAGGATAAGTCTATAATTCTGCCAATATAGTTACTCATACTAACCTCAGAAGTAGTAAAGAAAACAAACGTAGAATTAAGACATTGAGAGTAAAGAGAAAGACAAAATAAGTCTATAATCCTGCCATTGATATCCTTGTTACTAGAAGGGAAGATGGTGGCGCCAAAATGATGAGGTGAAGCGATAAGAGGCTTTCCAACAGTCCCATCAGAGATCCTCCATCGAGGCTGCCGCAATGAGGGGCCTTTAAGCTTGCTGCATCCTTGATATTACTGCATCACAACCTAACCTTCATTTGCATACCCATTCCTGCTCTGGCTTTGTACTAGTTTTTTAGTCCTTTTGGGTGTATGTGTGTGTGTTCTTGGAGTCTAATATTTTTAAATCTCCAATTCACATCCAAATTTCTTTATCATTGGCCCACCAAGTTGTTGTTTTTAGTTCTTTTGAGTGTACGTGTGTGTGTGTGTTCCTGTATTATATTTTTTTTTATCCCCAATTTACATCCAAGTGTCTTTAGCATTCCCCCACCATTAGGTCCATTACCGCTATTACCCTGTCCTAAAAAACACCATTAACACCAGTTTAGCGTTCACCCAGGCCGGAGTATAAAGGAGGGTATAAGGGGCGTTATATCAGAAGCAAATGCAACGCGAAAGCAAAACTCCAACCCTGAGGCGATGGCTAAAGAGTCGATTATGCAGCGGAAACGAGACTTGATATTCTGTGCCAATTGAATCGTCCTCTAATCGCAGCGTTCGTATGTCATTAAGAGTCCTTACGAATATTTACTACCCGTGCGCACGATACTTGGTGGGTTAAGGAGGATTACATAGGATTACATAGGAATAACAGACACCAGGAGACCTATTGGTCCATGACGAGGGTATCTGCTGAAACTACATACTACTAACTATCAACTACTTGTAAGAAAACAGTTGGAAAATGATACCATGTCCCTAAAGAAGATAGGAACATGGAAGTTTCGTAGTACAGAAAGATAGGGTATGAAATATACTAACTACAACTGTCTAGACCTTTGTCACTACAACCACTACAACTAATCGATCCGGGGGACTAAATATGAATTCGCAGGGCACTATCAATACCCATTTACTTTACAGTGCGCGTCAAGCCTGTTTTTAAATGTAGTTATTGTGCTGGCTTCGACAACATTTGCTGGTAACTTGTTCCATTGCTCAACGACTCTCACATTGAAATAATTTTTACGGAGATCAGTGATGCAACGTTGACCGTTTAGTTTTAAACCATTATTTCTTGTTGTCACTTGAGTTGAAAGCTCGAATAGGTTCTCTTGATTAATGACATCAAATCCTTTAGGATCTTAAAGGTCGGACAGGTCAAGGTTGTAAACTACAACTAATCGATCCGGGGGACTAAATATGAATTTGCAGGGCACTATCAATACCCATTTACTTTACAGTGCGCGTCAAGCCTGTTTTTAAATGTAGTTATTGTGCTGGCTTCGACAACATTTGCTGGTAACTTGTTCCATCGCTTAACGACTTTCACATTGAAATAATTTTTACGGAGATTAGTGATGCAACGTTGACCGTTTAGTTTTAAACCATTATTTCTTGTTGTCACTTGAGTTGAAAGCTCGAATAGGTTCTCTTGATTAATGACATCAAATCCTTTTAGGATCTTAAAGGTTTCTATCAAGTCCCCACGGATTCTACGATCCTTTAAGGAAAACATATTAAGTTTCCGCAGTCTCTCTTCATAAGATGAATTTCGCAGAGATGGAATTTGTTTGGTTGCTCTTCTTTGCACTGATTCCAATTTTGCTTGGTCTTTTACGAAACAGGGCGACCAGAATTGAACAAGGAGGAGGAGGAGGAGGAGGAGGAGAAAGACTATGATGAGTAGTTAAGTGAACCGTAAAGAAGGAAGAAGAATAGGAGGTGAAAGGAAGGAATGAAAAGAAAGGAGAAGAGGAAGAGGAAAAAGAAGTAAAAAAGAAAAAAAAGTGGAGGAGAAAGGGAAGGAGTAATAAAGAAGGAGAAGAGAAACAAGGAAGAGACAAAAACTAGACTAGTTAAAAAAAAAAAAAAAATAATGGGATGAGAAAACAAGAGGTAAAAGAAAGAGGAATTAAAAAAAATTGAAAGAAAAGGTTTGAAATATCGCGGAAGACAGAACAATGCAAAAAGTAACAAAATAAAGAAAAAAGGAAGTAAAAAAAGTAACGAAATAAAGAAGACAGAACAATGCAAAAAGTAACAAAATAAAGAAAAAAGGAAGTAAAAAAAGTAACGAAATAAAGAAGACAGAACAATGCAAAAAGTAACAAAATAAAGAAAAAAGGAAGTAAAAAAAGTAACGAAATAAAGAAGACAACAATGCAAAAAGTAACAAAATAAAGAAAAAAGGAAGTAAAAAAAGTAACGAAATAAAGAAGACAGAACAATGCAAAAAGTAACAAAATAAAGAAAAAAGGAAGTAAAAAAAGTAACGAAATAAAGAAGACAGAACAATACAAAAAGTAACGAAATAAAGAAAAAAAAGGAAGTAACAAAAAGTAACGAAATAAAGAAGACAGACCAATGCAAAAAGTAACAAAATAAAGAAAAAAGAAGTAAAAAAAGTAACGAAATAAAGAAGACAGAACAATGCAAAAAGTAACAAAATAAAGAAAAAGGAAGTAAAAAAAGTAACGAAATAAAGAAGACAGAACAATGCAAAAAGTAACAAAATAAAGAAGAAAGGAAGTAAAAAAAGTAACGAAATAAAGAAGACAGAACAATGCAAAAAGTAACAAAATAAAGAAAAAAGGAAGTAAAAAAAGTAACGAAATAAAGAAGACAGAGCAATACAAAAAGTAACGAAATAAAGAAGACAGAACAATGCAAAAAGTAACAAAATAAAGAAAAAAGGAAGAAAAAAAGTAACGAAATAAAGAAGACAACAATACAAAAAGTAACGAAATAAAGAAGACAGAACAAAACAAAAAGTAATGAAATAAAGAAGACAGAACAAAACAAAAAGTAACGAACTAAAGAAGACAACAATACAAAAGTAACGAAATAAAGAAGACAGAACAATACAAAAAGTTACGCAATAAAGAAGACAGAACAATACAAAAAGTAACGAAATAAAGAAGACCAATAGAAAAAGTAACGCAATAAAGAAGACAACAATATAAAAATTAACGCAATAAAGAAGACAGAACAATACAAAAAGTAACGAAATAAAGAAGACAGAACAATACAAAAAGTACGAAATGAGAAGACAGAACAATACAAATAATGTTACGAAATAAGAGCAGACAATGCAAAAGTACGAAATAAAGAAGACAGAACAATACTTGAATAAAAGACATCAAATCGAAATAAAGGACGAAATCAAAGGGTTACGACTTAAAGAAACAGACACATATCAAAGTAGAAATAAAGACGACAACAATGCAAAAAGTACGAAATAAAGAAGGACGAGGAGATGAAAAAAGAACGCATAGAATAAAGAAAATACAAAGTAACGAAAAAGGAAGACAGAACAATGCAAAGAAGGAACGAAAAAAGAAGAGAGAGAGAAAAACAAAAAAAAGAAAAAAAGGAGGAGAAAGGGACAAAAAAGTGAAATAAAGAAGGACAGAACAAGAAAGTAACAAATAAAGAAGACAAAAGAAAAAGTAAAAATAAAAAAAAAGGGAAGAAAAAAAGAGTAAGAAAAAAGAAGAATTTAAAAAAAAATACGAAAAGAAGAAGACATGAAACAAAGTACGAGGAAGACAGAACAATGCAAAAATTAACGAAATAAAGAAGACAAACGAAGAAAAAAAAGTAACGAAAGAAAGAAGACAGAACAACAAAAAGTAACAAAGTAAAGAAGACAGAACAAACAAAAGTAACGAAAGAAAGAAGACAGAACAAAACAAAAAGTAACGAATAAGAAAAAGAACAAACAAAAAGTAAACGACTAAAAAGGCAGAACAAAACAAAAAGTAACGAAAGAAAGAAGACAGAGCAAAACAAAAAGTAACGAAATAAAGAAGACAGAACAATACAAAAAGTAACGAAATAAAGAAGACAGAACAATACAAAAAGTAACGAATAAAGAAAACAGAGCAATACAAAAAGTAACGAATAAAGAAGACAAACAAAAAAAAAGAAACAAATAAAGAAGACAAACAATACAAAAAGTAACGAAATAAAGAAGACAGAACAAAACAAAAAATAACGAACTAAAGAAGACAGAACAATACAAAAGTAACGATAGAAGACGAACAATAAAAAGTAAGATAAGAAACGAACAAAACAAAAAGTAACGCAATAAAGAAGACAGAACAATACAAAAAGTAACGAAGTGAAGAAGACACAACAATACAAAAAGTAACGAAATAAAGAAGACAGAACAATACAAAAAGTAACGAATAAAGAAAACAGAGCAATACAAAAAGTAACGAATAAAGAAGACACAACAAAACAAAAAGTAACGAACTAAAGAAGACAGAACAATACAAAAAGTAACGAAATAAAGAAGACAGAACAATACAAAAAGTAACGAAGTGAAGAAGACAGAACAATACAAAAAGTAACGAAATAAAGAAGACAGAACAAAACAAAAAGTAACGAAATAAAGAAGACAGAACAATACAAAAAGTAACGAACTAAAGAAGACAGAACAATACAAAAAGTAACGAAATAAAGAAGACAGAGCAATACAAAAAGTAACGAATAAAGAAGACAGAACAATACAAAAAGTAACGAATAAAGAAGACAGAACAAAACAAAAAGTAACGAAATGAAGACAGAACAATACAAAAAGTAACGAAATAAAGAAGACAACAAAACAAAAAGTAACGAAATAAAGAAGACAGAACAATGCAAAAAGTAACGCAATAAAGAAGACAGAACAAAACAAAAAGTAACGAACTAAAGAAGACAGAACAATACAAAAGTAACGAACTAAAGAAGACAGAACAATACAAAAAGTAACGAAATGAAGACGACAGAACAACACAAAAAGTAACGCAATAAAGAAGACAGAACAATGCCAAAAGTAACGATATAAAGAAGACAGAACAAAACAAAAAGTAACGAAATGAAGAAGACACAACAATACAAAAAGTAACGATATAAAGAAGACAGAACAATACAAAAAGTAACGAACTAAAGAAGACAGAACAATACAAAAAGTAACGAAAGAAAGAAGACAGAATGCAAAAAGTAACAAAAAAGACAAACAACACAAAGTAACGAAATGAAGAAGACAGAACAACACAAAAAGTAACGAAATAAAGAAGACAGAACAATACAAAAAGTAACGAAATAAAGAAGACAGAACAAAACAAAAAGTAACGAAATAAAGAAGACAGAACAATGCAAAAAGTAACGCAATAAAGAAGACAGAACAAAACAAAAAGTAACGAACTAAAGAAGACAGCACAATACAAAAAGTAACGAACTAAAGAAGACAGAACAATACAAAAAGTAACGAAATGAAGAAGACACAACAATACAAAAAGTAACGAAATAAAGAAGACAGAACAAAACAAAAAGTAACGAAATAAAGAAGACAGAACAATGCAAAAAGTAACGCAATAAAGAAGACAGAACAAAACAAAAAGTAACGAACTAAAGAAGACAGAACAATACAAAAAGTAACGAAACTAAAGAAGACAGAACAATACAAAAAGTAACGAAATAAAGAAGACAGAACAATACAAAAAGTAACGAACTAAAGAAGACAGAACAATACAAAAAGTAACGAAATAAAGAAGACAGAACAATACAAAAAGTAACGAACTAAAGAAGACAGAACAATACAAAAAGTAACGAATAAAGAAGACAGAACAATACAAAAAGTAACGAACTAAAGAAGACAGAACAATACAAAAAGTAACGAAATAAAGAAGACAACAAAACAAAAAGTAACGAAATAAAGAAGACAGAGCAATACAAAAAATAACGAAATAAAGAAGACAGAACAAAACAAAAAGTAACGAAATAAAGAAGACAGAACAATACAAAAAGTAACGAAATAAAGAAGACAGAACAATACAAAAAGTAACGAAATAAAGAAGACAGAACAAAACAAAAAGTAACGAAATAAAGAAGACAGAACAATACAAAAAGTAACGAACTAAAGAAGACAACAATACAAAAAGTAACGAAATAAAGAAGACAGAGCAATACAAAAAGTAACGAATAAAGAAGACAGAACAATACAAAAAGTAACGAATAAAAAAGACAGAACAAAACAAAAAGTAACGAAATGAAGACAGAACAATACAAAAAGTAACGAAATAAAGAAGACAACAAAACAAAAAGTAACGAAATAAAGAAGACAGAACAATGCAAAGTAACCAAAAAGAAACGAACATAAAAAAGAACGAATAAGAGACGAACAAAAAGTAACGAACTAAAGAAGACAGAACAATACAAAAAGTAACGAACTAAAGAAGACAGAACAATACAAAAAGTAACGAAATAAAGACGACAGAACAACACAAAAAGTAACGCAATAAAGAAGACAGAACAATGCCAAAAGTAACGATATAAAGAAGACAGAACAAAACAAAAAGTAACGAAATGAAGAAGACACAACAATACAAAAAGTAACGATATAAAGAAGACAGAACAATACAAAAAGTAACGAACTAAAGAAGACAGAACAATACAAAAAGTAACGAAAGAAAGAAGACAGAACAATGCAAAAAGTAACGAAATAAAGAAGACAGAACAACACAAAAAGTAACGAAATGAAGAAGACAGAACAACACAAAAAGTAACGAACTAAAGAAGACAGAACAATACAAAAAGTAACGAAATAAAGAAGACAGAACAAAACAAAAAGTAACGAAATAAAGAAGACAGAACAATCAAAAAAGTAACGAATAAAGAAGACAGAACAAACAAAAAGTAACGAATAAAGAAGACAGAACAATACAAAAAGTAACGAACTAAAGAAGACAGAACAAAACAAAAAGTAACGAAATGAAGAAGACACAACAATACAAAAAGTAACGAAATAAAGAAGACAGAACAACACAAAAAGTAACGAAATAAAGAAGACAGAACAAAACAAAAAGTAACGAAATAAAGAAGACAACAATACAAAAAGTAACGAATAAAGAAGACAGAACAATACAAAAAGTAACGAACTAAAGAAGACAGAACAATACAAAAAGTAACGAAATAAAGAAGACAGAACAATACAAAAAGTAACGAACTAAAGAAGACAGAACAATACAAAAAGTAACGAAATAAAGAAGACACAACAATACAAAAAGTAACGAACTAAAGAAGACAGAACAATACAAAAAGTAACGAAATAAAGAAGACAGAACAACACAAAAAGTAACGCAATAAAGAAGACACAACAAAACAAAAAGTAACGAAAGAAAGAAGACAGAACAACACAAAAAGTAACGCAATAAAGAAGACAGAACAATACAAAAAGTAACGAACTAAAGAAGACACAACAATACAAAAAGTAACGAACTAAAGAAGACAGAACAATACAAAAAGTAACGAACTAAAGAAGACAGAACAATACAAAAAGTACAACAAGAAGAAAACAAAAAAAGTAAGAACTAGAACACAACAACAAAAAGTAACGAACTAAAGAAGACAGAACAATACAAAAAGTAACGAACTAGAAGAAGAACAATACAAAAAGTAACGAAATAAAGAAGACAGAAACAAAAATAACAAAAAGAAGACACAAACTAAGAAAGAAGACAGAACAACAAAAAAGTAACGCAATAAAGAAGACACAACAATACAAAAAGTAACGATATAAAGAAGACAGAACAAAACAAAAAGTAACGAACTAAGAAGACAGAACAATACAAAAAGTAACGAACTAAAGAAGACAGAACAAACAAAAAGTAACGAAATAATACAAAAAGGAAGTGCAGGTTAATGAGGAAGGGTTTTTTTCTCTGTCTTTGGTGATGTCTTGTCAGTGTTGAAATGGCTATGTGTTGCAGGGCCTAATGAGGGTTGGTAATGATTCGCCAATACGTTCTTCCTCCTGCCTCTCCTCGCCTCATTCTCCTGGGTTTTTTGTCCTTTTTTGGCATGTGTCTCCTTCCCTACTCTTCTTCTTTTGCTTATTTTGCTTCTTCTTTCTTTTAGCATCTTTTGTCTCACTCTATAGACCCAATCTCTCTCTCTCTCTCTCTCTCTCTCTCTCTCTCTCTCTCTCTCTCTCTCTCTCTCTCTCTCTCTCTCTCTCTCTCTCTCTCTCTCTCTCTCTCTCTCTCTCTCTC
>JACEEZ010023361.1:539711-582211 GCA_016584305.1 Chionoecetes opilio
ATGTCTTCCTCCGTTTATCTTCCTCCTCCTCCTCTTCCTTCTCTCCGTCTTCCTTTCATCTCATGCTTATCTCTCGTCTCGTATATACTAGTCTATTATGCTCCCCTCTCTCTCTCTCTCTCTCTCTCTCTCTCTCTCTCTCTCTCTCTCTCTCTCTCTCTCTCTCTCTCTCTCTCTCTCTCTCTCTCTCTCTCTCTCTCTCTCTCTCTCTCTCTCTCCCCTCTCACGTTGCCACCGACATTTCTTAGTTTGAATTCGCTCTAATCATTGTTCTTACGCGCATCGTCAAGAAAAATTACGTCCCTGTATGTTTGTTTGGGTTCGCGAGCGCTCTGTGTGTGTGTATGTGTGTGTGTGTGTGTGTCGAGCTCAGTACGGCAAAAAGATTCGTTCATAGAAATGCCATAATTTCTTACCTTATCTTTAACCACTGCCATCTCAACCTCCTTCTCCTTATTCTTTTCCTACTCTTTTTAAGCTATATTTTCCTTCATCAGTATCGCTATTTTCCTCAGTGGTGACCACACACACACACACACACACACACACACACACACACACACCACACACACACACACACACACACACACACACACACACACACACACACACACACACACCTCAACACCCCCTTCTCGTATACCACCAAGAAAAATGCAGGGAGGGAATGCAACAGGGAGAGTGGGGAAGGGGAAGGGGAAGGGGAAGGGGAAGGGGAAGGGGGGAGGGGAGAGGAGGGGGGGCAAGGCGGGGAGGATAGAGCAATATCTCCTGTTCAATATGCATGCCGTCAGACACACGTGCGAGTAATGAAAGGCTTATAAAATGTTGCTCGCTCACAAGATAGCCGAGGTGAGACCGAGGCACAATTTTATAACCTGTAGCTTGACAGGCGGTGGTTCGAGCTACACCCGAAGCATCTATTGAAAACTTCACTGTGTATGCATTTTAATAAAGCAAGATTTGTGAGGGTGCAAAAGGAAAATATTTATACGTAAAAGAGAAATGAAAACAGGATAGAAACGCAAAGTGTAAAATTGATAAAACTGTTATAGAATTATCGTGCTTGAGACTAGTATAAAGAAGATACTGATGTGTGTGGGTTCATGTCTCTGATTACACGTGGTGTCTTGCTTGATTGTACCTGGGAATGATGGATATTTGTGGGGCGTTGTGCTTGGCGGCCACTGTTTAGCCCAAGGGAGTTATGAGTCTTGGGGTTAGAGAGGCAAGAGGGAGTCAGGAGGGATAGAAGGGGATTAGGAATGGTAGGAGTGGAAGGAGTGGTGTATAGGAGTACGAGAAGACAAGGTAGATCATTGAATTCTTATTGTTATTAATGGTGATGTGAAGTAGAGAAGGAGGGAAAGAAGAAGTAAGGAAATGTGATTGAACTCAGTAGTGATAGAAGAGGATTAGGAATGGAAGGAGTGGTAGGAGTACAAGAAGACGAGGTAGATCATTGAATTGTTATTGTTATTGATGATGATGGTGATGGGGGTGTGATGTAGAGTAGGGGTGAAAGAAGAAGTAAGGAAATGTGATTGAACTCAGTAGTGATAGAAGAGGATTAGGAATGGAAGGAGTGGTAGGAGTACAAGAAGACGAGGTAGATCATTGAATTGTTATTGTTATTGATGGTGATGGGGGTGTGATGTAGAGTAGGGGTGAAAGAAGAAGTAAGGAAATGTGATTGAACTCAGTAGTGATAGAAGAGGATTAGGAATGGAAGGAGTGGTAGGAGTACAAGAAGACGAGGTAGATCATTGAATTGTTATTGTTATTGATGGTGATGGGGGTGTGATGTAGAGTAGGGGTGAAAGAAGATGTAAGGAAATGTGATTGAACTCAGTAGTGGATTAGAAGATGATTAGGATGGAAGGAGTGGTAGGAGTACAAGAAGACGAGTGATCATTGAATGTTATTGTTATGATGTGATGGGTGTGATGTAGAGAGGGTGAAGAAATGTAGGAAATAGATTGAGATCAGTAGTGGTTTATCATTGTCTGTCTGGTGGTGGTGGTTGTGCAATCTAAAATGTGATCTGGCGGTAGAGTTTTGAACCACCGAGAGCACCGCCATCTAGTAGTCGAATGCCATATGAAACTATTATTCGTATCACTGCCATCTTACGTCGGGATGCCACACTAAAAGTAAATCAGAGAGTTGCCACTTAGTGCGTTACAGGACATTTATGCGATTTACGTTCAGCTACTGTTAGAATCTCTTATGAAATCTTCAATGTGTCGAATGTCCACTCTTAGTGTAGAGAATGTTTCAAAACTTGTGCTTTGTGTTTGTGACGTATTAGACGCTCCGTGACAAAGGAGGAAGATATGGGAAGAAGGTAAGAAGACAGACAGACAGATAAACAGGAATAAAAAAAAGCGAAAGAGGTGGAAGAAACCAAAACAGACAGACAGATAAACAGACAGACAGATAAACAGACACATATAAACAGACAGACACATAAACAGACAGACAGATAAACAGGAATATAAACAAGAAGCGAAAGAGGTGGAAGAAACCAAAACAGACAGACAGATAAACAGACAGACAGATAAACAGACACATATAAACAGACAGACACATAAACAGACAGACAGATAAACAGGAATATAAACAAGAAGCGAAAGAGGTGGAAGAAACCAAAACAGACAGACAGATAAACAGACACATATAAACAAACAGACAGAAAAACAGGAATACAAACAAAAGCGAAAGAGGTGGAAGAAACCAAAACAGACAGACAGATAAACAGACAGACACATATAAACAGACAGACAGATAAACAGACAGACAGATAAACAGGACTACAAACAAAAAGCGAAGAGGTGGAAGAAACCTATAATATCCGGAGGCTTCTATGGATGATAATTACCCTTTCCTCTCCTCCTCTCTCCTCTCCCTTCCTTCCCTCCTCCCTAACCGCATCCTCCCCCCCACCCCCCTCCACATCATCACGTAATGGTCTCACTCAATTTATGGTCTCACTGTATTATGGCATTTGGGGAAGGGGGGGAGGGGTGGTGGGGGGCAGGGGTGTAGGGGTTGTGGGGGGCAGGGGTGTAGGGGCTAGGTGGGGGAGGTTGGGGAAGGGGGGAGGGGTTGGTAGGTGGGGGAGGTGGGGGAGGGGTTGTAGGGGTGTAGGGGCTAAGTTGGGGGGAGGGGTTGTAGGGGCTAGGTGGGGGGGAGGGGGTGTAGGGGTCAGGTGGGGGGGGGAGGTAGGGGTCATTAACCTGTGCTCACCTGCTATTGTTTTGCATACCTTTACTTAATTCTATTTTTCTTTTTCTTCCTTTAGCATTTTTTCCCTTTTTCTATTATTTATTCTTCGTTTTGTTCTCTTTATAGTCATTTTCTTTTTATTATTGACTTTTTGATCCTTTCCCTTCTGGTGGTCCTAGTGTTATAAGGATAAAAACGGTTATAGCAATCATGATTTTGTAGTATTGTTCACTTTTTTATCATATTATTATTATCATTATCATTTTATCATTTTTTTCATTTTTTTATAGTAGTATTTCACCCTGCAAATAAAAATAGGGTAAATAAACATATCATTGGACACAACTACAACCGTCTTCTCCCGCCTTACTCTGCTGACAAACAATGCAAGTATTTCCTACATCAAAAAATAACCTAAGGAAGAAAGATCACAGCGTACAGGCGCTATAGGCTCCAACGTGACAAAAATATAAATAAATAAAATACGTCTTTGTTGTTCAAGAGACATTAAAACTCCTTGAGGCCCAGAACGTAATTTCCATTTTAATTTGGGTATTATTAGACGATTTTGATGAATATAAGCAGTATTTTATAGAGCATGACCTGTTTAGTATCCTTCTCCACTTATTAATTTGGTATATTTCGGTTTTTTCGTAATTTCATGGTTAACAACAGACAATTTTATATAGCAAAGAAAAGATCTGGGTGTGAAGGGCTTAAACTCACCCCAAAAAAGCCTCAAAAGATTAATATTTACCTTCAATTTATTCTCAGTCGTGTAGAAACTTGTCAGTCAACCCTTGAACCCTTAGCACTCCTGTTCCTTCTCTTTACTGTCTTATCCTAGTATCCCTTCCTCCCTCTCTCCCTGTATTTCATTTGCTATTTCTTCATCTTAATTTCCATATTTCTTCAACTTCCTCCCATCGGTTTTGTTTCCTGCTCTCTCCCTTCATTATATTTTCATGACATCTTAATCTTCTTATTTTCTCCAATTTTTTACATTCCTGCTATTTCATCCTTTCCTTCCATCCTATCCTTCTTTATCCCTTACTTTATCCATTCCTTAATATGATCCATTTTCATTTTCTCTTCCCTTTTGTTCTACGTCCCATCATTCTTCCCTAAATTTGTCATATTATGTAAGAGAGAGAGAGAGAGAGAGAGAGAGAGAGAGAGAGAGAGAGAGAGAGAGAGAGAGAGAGAGAGAGAGAGAGAGAGAGAGAGAGAGAGAGAGAGAGAGAGAGAGAGAGAGAGAGAGAAAGAGAGAGAGAGAGAGAGAGAGAGAGATTCCTGTAGATGTAATTCAGTCTCATTTAATAACTTTGTATAATATAAAGAAAAAAAAAGCTTTCCGTACCAGACACATAGCAATATATCATGATAGGAAGTCTGGGAGGAGAGAGGAAGGGAAGGGAAGGGAAGGGAAGGGCAGGTATTTCCAGGTGGAAGGTGATGATAGGTGGTCCCTTCTCCTCGGCCTTACCTGTCACCTGAGGCAATTAGAGGGTGGGTCTGTCCGTCTGTCAGTCCGTCTGTCTGGCTGTCTGTCTGGAGAATTGTCCCTCTGATCGTATGTATGTATGTGTGTGTGTGTGTGTGTGTGTGTGTGTGTGTGTGTGTGTGTGTGTGTGTGTGTGTGTGTTTCTTTCTTCCGCGTGATTACAATACCAATTCGTTTCTTCCACCGATGGATATAACTTCTTTTTTATCTTCTTTTTTTTTCATCACGTAGACTCCCCACCGTCATGTTCTTTGTGCCATTGGGTTACGAGCCTCCTTTACGAGCCTCCCTTACGGGCCTCCCTTACGAGCCTCCCTTACGAGCCTCCCTTACGAGCTCCCTTACGAGCTCTCCCTTACGAGTCTCCCTTACGAGTCCTCCCTTTCGAGCCTCCCTTACGAGTCTCCTTTACGGGCATCCCTTACGAGCCTCCCTTACGAGCCTTCCTTACGAGCCTCCCTTACGAGTCTCCCTTACGAGTCTCCCTTACGCCCTCCTCCGTGATGTCAACCCCAAGGAGCCTCCCGCGCCAGCCGACGAGCCGCCTCCATACTCTTAAGAGGCCAAAAGGGTGTTCCTCTCGTTCAAAAAGGTTCATATATCACCCTTACATACCCTTCGTCTATTTGTATGTCAATAAAGATATAAGATATACGTTAAAAATGGATTGAATAAAAAGGCAGATTATATTATTTCTCCCAAGTTTCGTACTTTCAAATATTTGTAACCACCACCACCACCACCTCTGGCGACCCGTCCCGAGGGGGAGACCCATGAAAGGCAAAGGTTTGTACACGCCATTCACGGTGTGTGTGTGTGTGTGTGTGTGTGTGTGTTTTGTGTGTGTGTGTGTGTATGTGTGTGTGTGTGTGTGTGTGTGTGTGTGTGTGTGTGTGTGTGTAGTGTTGTGTTGTGTGTGTGTGTGTGTGTGTGTGTGTGTGTGTGTGTGTTGTGTGTGTATGTGTGTGTGTTGGTGTGTGGTGATGTGTGTGTGTGTATGTGTGTGTGTGTGTGTGTGTGTGTGTGTGTGTGTGTGTGTGTGTGTGGGACGCCGCCCACGCCCACGCCTTACTTCAGGTGTGACGGACAGCTGTTTGCGTGCTGCCCCCCCTTACCCCCCCTGCAGGAGTACCACGGGGCGAGATGTCCTAAGTGGTTCACACACACACACATACACACACACACACACATACACACACACACACACACCTGCCTGCAACACTATGACGAAATGAACAATATGTAAATGGTTTGATTGAGGGGCTCAGTGAGATGAGCGACCGTGACCGCCGAGGCAGCGCGGCGACGACCCTGGGCAAGGTTCGAGGTCATCCCACCGCTGCACCACTACCGCCGCGGCAGGCAATGGCGAGGCCGCGGCCAAGGCAACAACCCTGCAGACCACTGCCGCCGCGCCGCCCGCCGCACCAGACGCTGCCATCCCTAGGAAACATTCTTTAAAGGCAGACTGACTTGCACATTTCCCCGGCCACCATTAGACACCGTGTTGACTCGATCAACTGGGCGGCGCTCAGGCCAGGACCACAGGGGCATATCCGCCACCCTCGCCCTGCCGCCCTGCCGCCCTGCTGCAGCAGCCTGGGGTTCTGCAGCGGGCGGAGAGAGCCGCCCCTGCCGCGCCGTGACCACCGGACGGAGGCGTCTCAGTGGTCCTGCATGTACACAGTGCCTCGGGGTGCCACGCCGCGGCCAGGCACCCTCGCGGCGGCGCGCCCCTCCATGCACTGCACAGTGATGGGTCGCCGTCACAGGGCAGAAAACCAAGATTTCAGAATACGTTCTTTGAATGCAGGAGTTGACATAAGACTCTCGCCTTTGCATAATCCTCACACAAAAGAGTGTGAGTCTCGCCTGCAGTGTGAGGTGAGCCGTGAGGTGTAAACTGTTCCAGTGCTGCCTCGCCACCATAATTACCGCGGTGTGTGTGCCGAGCCGCGGCCACACACCAGCCAGGCGTCCCGCGGCCATGAGAAATGTGCGTCTGCCGGATGTTGCCTCAATCCCGCCGCGGGCCCGGGGACGGCCAGACACTGTCGCGGGATTGGGAAAATCAATAATGTCACCGTGACATATGCCTGTATTGTGAGGCCGTGCCCTCGCGTGACGCATGTCTCTCACAGTATTGACATGAACACACGGAGACATTTGAATCCATCCTCATCCTCATCTAGATATAAGTATATTTTTATTAACTCAATATTTTTTTTTTTGGGGGGGTAAGGCAGAAAGAGATGAACCAGCCATAGACAGACTAATTAACCCTTGGATGTCGTTGGCAGTGTGGTGAGGGAGTGGCTGGCGGCCTGGGATAAGGGGAGACTCGTGAACCAGACAGTGACAAGTTACTGAGAGGACACAGAGATTGCTTGCTTACTGGGGCTTTGCTTTGCCATTAGAGAGAGAAAAGAGAGAGAGAGAGAGAGAGAGAGATGAATCATTAACACATTTCCCTATTCCCTTTCCCTCATGTCATTATCCCTTTCCCTATAATATTTCATAAAGTCAGTTGTTGTAGAAATGCACATCTAGAATACTCAATACTTATTTTCCTAAATATTTACATTCTTTTCGCAATTCTGTTCCGTATCCTTTGTTATCTTGTTATTTTGTTAGTATTCTCTTCGTTAATTACTGTTATCCTTGTTATTATGTTTTACTCTTGTTAGTTTTTTAATGCATTCCTGTTTTTTGTATTTTGTTTTTAGTAGTTATTCTATTCGCTAATTATTGTTATCCTTGTATATGTTTTTACTCTTTTCTTAGTCTTTTAATGCCATTCCAGTTTTTTATACATGTATAGTTCAATATTTAATGGCTTTCCTGTATTTTTTAATATTCCTGTTATTTAGTATATTTGTTGTATATTTGCGCGGGAAAGTCAGCTCGTCCGCTCCTCCTTGTCCACCTTAACGTCGTCATCATGTGGAGGGGCAGGAGAGGCGCGGCATTGCCCTTGAGCCTGTTGTGGGTCAGTCTGTCTGTCCATCAAGCAGGGTCGTGGCGTCAGGAGGGAAGCGCCCCGGGCCAGCCACTGTTTACGTTGGGTCTTTTATCAACACGGCAACGTAGAAGTAAGTTCCTCCCCCAAAGCAAAAATGTTTCACGATGGAAAATGATAATGATTGACCAACAATTTTGAGAGTCAAGTTATGGCCAGTGGTTGTTATAGAGTATGTCTTGAGGATTTCTCTCTCTATTTTTTTTTTTACTACACATTGGATGATGGTAATTATAAGTATACATTATAAAAGTATCCGGCAAAAACATGTTGCGAGGAAGGAATTTAATGCTCTATGAATTTTCTCATATATATATTTACACACACACAAAATCTTGGTATTGGTTGAAGGTTGAGGAGAGGAAGAGAAGGAGGAAAAAGAGGAAGAAGTTCAGGAGTACAAAGAGGAGGAGACTGTTTACCGAGGTAGTAGGGACGAGCGGTAATTAGCGGCCTGCAAGGGTAGTTACCGCCGGCCTGCTGGTGCTTCCCTTAATGTCAATCATTACTCAGTGATTCATCAGTTGAAGCACCGCCTCCCCTACCCCCCCTCCCCCCTCCCCCCTACCTCCCTCTCACCCTCAACGCTTCTCCCTGTTTACAGTCTTCCCACCACTCAACCATACACCAATTACCCCCCCCCCCCACCTCTTCACATCACCGCCACCATCACCACCACAAGCAGAATGATAAGGGAAGCTCGTCGGTAGTATAGAGGACGTTGAGCCGCCCTTGGTGCACCTGACGGCGGGCCTTCCAACGTGTCATCGCAGCCTGTGGTGGCACGCGGGTCATGGGCCGCGGTCGCTGTCATGCCTGTGCCTGTGCATGCGGAGTGTACAGAGCGGCGACACCCCCTTCATTAGCACCACACTCGAGCCCCCCCCCTTCCCCCCTCCCCTTCCTGCTCAACAAAAACTCGTGCATTTCCAAGGAACAAGCAAAGTCTTCACCGCAATGGCCGCCGCTGTGCCTGCGATGGCCGCCAAAACACTCCGGACGCACAAAAAATCGGTCCCCAGAAAGCGGCGGTGCAGCCGAGGGTCACAACCGTCACATTAGCGTCGCGTCAAACTTCAGGAGACAAAGGATCTCCAGAGAACCCCTGAGGCGTGCTAGCGGCCTCCGGGGGGTGCTGGCGTGGGGGGGAGGGGGGGAAAGGCTGGGCCGCCCGTCACACCAACCTGTAATTTACAGTAACAACACCATCTGCCTTTATTACCCGAATAATATTCAAGAATATTTGCAATGGGGACATCAGAGATTGACAGGAAAGTGTAGCCTTGGTGTGTTGGCGGAGGGGTAATGACGGGCGCGGGACGGATGGCGTGCCCGGCGCCGCCCCACGAGGGGACCGCATTACGGCGCCTACCATTACGGAGGTCGCCAACACGCCGTCGCGGCCACCATAGATGCCATTACGGCGCAGTAAGTGAAACTCTCCTCTGCAGACAAGGGGCGAGGGCGCGGCCGGTGCCTGAAGGGCGTGCGGGCGTGGGGGCGTCGCGGCGCAGGGCCTCCAGTCTGTTTGCTTCGTTGTGTGGACTCAACCCGGCCTATAATGCAGACGCGGCGGCCATGATGACGGGGGTATACAGGGGGGGGGGAGACAATAATTTGTGATCGAAAAATATATCTAAAATGTGGATTCCCTCGCCGGCAGCTTCGTGGAGGCACCGCTGCCCCCCCTCCACCCCCCACCCCCCGAGCCCCTCGTGAAACTCATGAACGCCCTGACTAACCCTTGAAATTTTGTGCCATTAAACCGTGCCTTCTGCAACATAGATAACAGCGACGTGCCTCCTCAACCTGCCGGGGCGCCGCCACCGTGCCGCCGTGCAGACTCGCGTCGCGTCATCCACTGAAACAACCTCAACACCAAACATTTATTAAATCCTGGGTCCAATCCCCTTAAAGAGTTCGTCTGGTCGTCCAATCAGCGGTGAGGGTTGAGTTGATTCCCACTCCCTAGGGGCGCACCCGTCCCCGGGGACATATCCAATTACTTATAATATAAGGGAAGTAACTTAAGAGCCACAGCAGCCTGCACTGCGCGCTGGGCCATGACTGGAGGGTGTGATGGACGCCGCCACCATCACGACACGCAGACACACCCACGCCTTAATGGCTCATCGATAATCTGAACCTTGGAGAACATCACAGCTTTGGTCCAGCAGAATTAGGGCTCAGGTCTGCTGGGAGGCCGCTCGGGCAGTCACGCCACACACACACACACACACACACACACACACACGCACACACACGACACACACACACACACACACACACACACACACACACACACACACACACACACACACACACACACACACACACACACACACACACACAGACAGACAGACAGACAGACAGACAGACAGACAGACAGACAGACAGACAGACAGACAGCACACACACACACACACACACACACACACACACACACACACACACACACACACACACACACACACACACACACACACACACACACACACAACACACACACACACACATACACACACACACACACACACACACACACACACACACACACACACACACACACACTCACACATTGGGGAACTCCGTGGTGTAAGGGTTTGCACGCTGGGTTCACAACCGAGAAGTCCCGGGTTCGATCCCCGGGCGGAGTGAAGACAGACGGGCGGTCTTCTTAAAACCCGACCCTGTCCACCCAGCAGTGAATGGGTACCGGGTGTTAGCCGGGGGTTTGTGACCCGCCTCCCGGAGTGCTGGCTTCGGCCAACACTAAGCACTAAGGATGAATGATAAAATAAATGTTGATATGGAGACGGGGCCATACGAGCGTTGCTCAGGCCCTGTAAAATACAACTAGATGAATATAGTCCGGCAGCCAAAAGTACATTTTTCTTATAACCTTGTTTTGGGGTCTTAAGTTTTTTTTTCAGTGGATTTTGTTTGGCAACATATCCGGTTTGAAAAATATATATGTTGGCTCGCCGTCAGCCTTGGGCAATTTGAGATAATTAGCATAAAACAAAATAGCCGCCAAAATTATATCAAAATACATAAAATACCATACATCCCTTGAAAATTCACACAGAGGGTCAACCAATACATGAATTCCAGGGTATTTTGATCCAGAAAATCAATTTCTCGTATTTTCAAATTCAAAATGGCCACCGTTTTCAAAATGGCTGCCCAGCAAATAAGAAATTGAAGTGTACAAATCGTAATTTTGACTTATGTATGATTCGTACACTTTGTTAATTAATAGTAGATTTTACTATTTTGTACATTTACTCATGAAATTATCTGAAGGTGCAGTGTGTATAGTTTTTCATAGAAACTGTTGAAAACTAGGGATGCCAAAAAAATGTCGAACTTGCTATATTCACATCAGATATACACCTACAAGCAGTTCAGCTCATGATGCCCTACTTCTATGCATCTGGGCACGTGAATTATGCTCGATATGGCCTCTATTATCTGCGAAGGATGGAGGCCCTCCCACTAAATGTCTTGGAACACTTCATGAAAGGATCCCATGTGATGAGACACAAGATGGGACTGTGAATGGAATCTGGAGTGATATGTATATTGAGACAACTTTTATGCGATATGGCCATGGGAAGACTGGCATAATAGGCATCACAGCAAAACCTGAAACACTGAAAATCTGGGCTCTTAGTCTGCATTCTTGTGGCCAGATAGTACAGGATGTCTCCAGCATGAGAGATTCTGACAGGTTACAGAGCTCAAAGACAGCCCACAAAGAAGAGGCGAAAGCTAGAATTGATGCAGATAACGCTGACAGAATAGGGCTTCGAAGAAAACTTGCTATGAGTATACACTATACACCCTTTAGCCCCAGAACAACACCCCGAAGGTACAGTTATCCATGTGGTTACTGGACCAATTGCTCCACCATCAGTAAATGTTGATAAAGTACTAAATATTGGCACCAGACAAATGAATGAGTTTGAAAGAAAATGACCTGATGGCTTCTATGATACAATTAAAAAGGAAGTTGAAACTATGAATGTCACAAAGAAGTCAATCAAGATGGGGGAACATAAGGTTTATGATACAAACCTGATTTGTTCCCGAGTGATGGGACTACAAGCTAGTTCCAGAGATATAGATATTAAAGAGGTTCTGTCATATGAGCTCTCACCAGTCCCCACAGCTCTCTTTACTGAATCAGGAGAAATACGAGTCTCTAAATCAAAGTCTGTCTTGAAAACCCAGACAAGGATAGATGTATCAAACAGACAGTTGACTCAGAAGTCAGTATGCACAGTCATTGATGGCTGTGCCCTCCTGTGGATTCCTCATTGGCCAGCATCAAGTCCAACTACACTGTGGTACTTGATTATGTAGTTACATTCAAAAGTCACATAGAACAGAGGCTGAAAACTGAAGATGTGTTTTTGATCTTTGACAGATATGAGAATTTCATTACAAAATGTTCTACAAGGACCTGTAGAGGGAATGAAGGCTGCCGCGTATTTAAGTTAAGTCCACAGCGCCTCTGCCTTCTCAGAAGCTTGCCCTTACAATGACAGAAAACAAGAAGCAATTGATCAATATTATTTGAGACAACATTCTGAATGACACAGATTTCATTCAGAAGAATACAACAAAGCACAAACTTATGATAACAGGTCAGGACAAAACACCCCTAGAAGTAAGTTGCAGTGGTACAATTGTAGAAAGAGCTGACATGGCAACCACTCATGAAGAAGCTGATAACATCATTGTGCAGCAGGCTATAGCAGTTGCTATAGCTCAGCAGCAACCTGTCACTGTTCTTACAGATGATACAGATGTTTATGCACTTCTTCTTTATCATTACCTGGAACAAGGCATACAAACACCAATGTTTATGGAATCACCTGTAAAAGAGAGAACTGTTGTTGATATCCAGGCCACTGTAAACAACATCAGAACATAATTCCAGCAATATTGGCAGGTCATGCTCTTACTGGATGTGATACAGTGGCAGCATGTTTTGGTATAGGAAAAGGAAAGATGTTGAAAGTACTCAAAACAGGTCTGAATCTGGATATGATAGGTAGTGCTGAGGCTAACTGGCCTCAGGTGTTGGAACAGGCAACACAATTCATAGCTTCCTGTTATGGACAATCAAAGACCAATTCTATGTCTGAGGCCAGAGTAAGTGTGTGGACTTCAAGAACGGGGAAGTCGGGAGCAACAGTTACTCCCAAGTTATGTTCTCTTCCACCTACTACAGAGGCCTTCATTGAGAATGTCAAGCGGGCTTATCTGCAAACATGCATATGGAAGAATGCCCTGCAACTAGATCCACCAGATTTGGAACCCACAAGTTATGGATGGATCAAAGAAAGCAGAATAAAGTCACTGCTGCCTACAACAGTCCCTACCAATGTTCAGCTAGCACCGAATCATGTACTAAAGTTGATAAGATGCACATGTTCAAGTAAACAGCCATGTAAGTCCTCAAGATGCGCATGTAACAAGTCGAGGCCACCATGCACAATGTTTTGTGCTTGTCAATCCTCCATTGATTGTTGCAATGACCAAACACGAACAGCAGTTGATGAGGATGATGAGGATGATTACTAATTACCTCAAGAATTATGCATTTATGCCCATAAGAAATTGAGGACTCAAAACGATCTGACTAAAAAAACTGTCAATCTTTATTACTTTCATGTTGAACAAGTAATATTCTTATATACTAGTATAAGTATAAAAATTCACCAAAAAAAAAAAAAGGCAGCCATTTTGAAAATGGTGGTCATTTTGGATATGAAAATACCAGAAATTAATTTTCTGGGTCAAAATACCCTGGACTCCATGTATTGGTTGACCGGTTATGTCAATTTGTAAGGGAATTATGGTATATTATATATTTTGATATTTCCTTGGCGGCCATTTTGTGTTATGCTAATTATCTCAAATTGCCCAAGGTTGACAGCGACCCAACCAAGATATTTTTTAAACTGGATATTTGGGCAAACAAAATCCAGGGAAGAAAAAACTTAAGACCCTAAAACAAGGTTGAGCCTGGTGGCTGCCGGACTACTACAACTAGATGAATACACACACACACACACACACACACACACACACACACACACACACACACACACACACACACACACACACACACACACACACACACACACACACACACGCACACACACCTAGACTCGGCTGACCTTTCTTTCGTCCTCTCCAGTATACGAACACTTGTCTAAATGAAAAGAAGAAGGAAAAAAAAGCAGCTCCGAGCGGTACATCCCACCGCCATGTCACAATCAAGAACTTTGCCAACTGGACATGTCTTCGTCAAAACTCATTTATATTGACATGGAACTTGCCTTGTCGCGAATATTGGCGTGCGTCATTTGCGAGGCACATTTTAGAACTGCAAGTAATGAAAATGCATGTAAAAATATAAATATATATCTAATAGTTACCGTCCATTCACATAGCTTCGTCACGACACACACACACAACACCACACACACACACACACCACACACACACACACACACACACACACACACACACACACACAACACACACACACACCACACACACACACACACACCACACACAGCACACACACTACACACACACACACACACAGGTCCACACACACACACACAACACACCACACGCACAACACACACACACACACACACACACAGGTTCACACACACACACACACACAGGTCCACACCACACACACACACACACACACACCACACACACACACAGGTCCACACACCACACCACACACACAACACACAGTCCACACACAACACCACACACGACACACACACACACACACACAGGTCCACACACCACACACACACACACCACACACACACACCACACAGGTCCACACACACACCACAACACACACACACAGGTCCACACACACAACACCACACAGCACGCACACAACACAGGTCACAACACACACACACACACACACACACACACACAGTTCACACGCACACACACACACAGGTCCACACACACACACACACACAGGTTCACACGCACACACACACAGGTCCACCACACACACACACACACACACACACACACACACAGTCCCACACACACACACACACACACACCACACACACACACACACCACACACACCACACACACACACACAGGTCCACACCACAACACACACAGGTTCACACACACACACAGGTCACACACACACACCCACACACACACCACACACACACACAGCACACGCACACACACACAGTCCACACACACACACACACACACACACACACACACACACACACACACACACACACACACACACACACACACACACAACACACACACACACACACACACACACACACTTTACCTTCTTACCATGCCCGAAAATCGACCTCTGGAAAACGCAGGACGAATTGATACTACAGAAGAAAAAAAAACCTACAAAAGTCGAGGGAAAAAATAAATGGAAAACAGTTCACGCATTTGAAAGCAGGGCTACGAAGACAAAAACAAAACCTGGCTTGTATATTTTTCAGGACTTAACTTCCCGCCCAGATCTTTCCTTTGCTATAATAAAAGTGTCTGTTTTAGCCATGAAATTACGAAAAGTCACTTAATATACCAAATAGTTAGTCGACAAGGATACTAAACAGGTCATAGCTATCAAATATTGCTTATAGTCACAAAAAATCGTCTAATGGCACCCAAATTACAATGGAAATTACGATCTGGGTCTCAAGGGGTTAAGTCAAATTCACGCCCTGGAAATCTCACCCACGATTCGATATTTCCCCAATCTCTCTCTCTCTCTCTCTCTCTCTCTCTCTCTCTCTCTCTCTCTCTCTCTCTCTCTCTCTCTCTCTCTCTCTCTCTCTCTCTCTCTCTCTCTCTCTCTCTCTCTCTCTCTCTCTCATTCTGTATTTCTTAGATCGTGAGTTTCGGGCAGCAGCGATGAGGCTTAAGTCTGTCTCGCCACCATTTACTTACCTGTCGCCTAATAACTTATCTAACCTCTGTCTAACCTATTTCTAACCCATTCATGCTTCTCTAACCACACCTAACCTCTTTCTAACCCATTCATGCTTCTCTAGACGCATCTCTATATTTATAACTTCTTTCTAACTACGACCACGACACGAAATATAGTCTTTTTCTTTTTACGAGGCGAAAAATCCTGACCCCTTGCTGCTTACTGACTGATATTTGATGCCGGGGGAAGGGAATACTACGCTTCTTCTAAATTTCATATGTATTTTATCATAGTTAACCATATTATTAGGTAAACATTGGCATAATTTTAAGCATGAGACCTTAAGATAGAAAGTATAGTCCATGCCATGTCTTTCGTGATCCAACTCTTTGACTTTGGCCACGAAAATAAAGCAAGGATCCAGGAATGATTTAACTACATGTGTACAAAAGCGCTTTTTGTGGGGCTCTTGAATTGGTCACAATAGCTTCTGATATTATCTCCTACACACACACACACACACACACACACACACACACACATACACACATACACACACACACACACACGCACGCGCACGCACACGCACACGCACACGCACACACACATAGATAGATATTTATTGACCACAGCTTTATACATAAATTACACATAATATCATTAATAAATAGACAAAACACTCAATGTCCAAAAAATGAAACATTCCCACAAATTTTGAGTAACAAACTGTAGTCCAACAAAAAATAATTACTAAAACTACTACTACTACGATAAACCACTAAACACATAAAATTCAACAAGCAGCCAGCTTGATCTACGTCCCTATGAAAAACAAAAAAAATGAAATAAACTATTAACGGAAAAGAATATGCATTTCTTAAGTATAACTATTTAAAACTTCATGAATAATTTTGCATGTTATTACATCACTGAAATTAGAGAATACGTCATGAACAGTATTAAATCTGTAAAGGTTTCTAATGTGTTGTGTTATGGGGCACACCTCTACCACATGTTGTTCTGTTTGTATGTCACCACATACACACAGGCGCTCCTCGAGAGGAAGGCGACCACGTCCGCGCCTGTTCCAGCGTCCCGTTTCCACTACTAAACTATGACCACAGACTCGAAAACGTGTAAACGACATCCTATGTAGATCGTTAATTACATGTTTCTTTTCATAAATGTCATGTACTTTAAATTCAGGGTTAATTGTTTTATATACATTGCATCTTGTTGCCTCAGAGTTAGCAATTGTATTATGTACATTATACAACATAGAGGACATGTGAGGGACATTATTGTGTGTCATGTGGGCCACAAGTTTTCCAACCGGGGTATTTAAAGACATAACATACTTAAGAGCGAAAGACAAAGGGTCATCGTTCATGTTACGTCTCTCTGACCACATACTATGATAAAACTTGTGTTGTTTGTGTCTTAGAAGGTCAGGCAGCGAGGGGTATCCTAACTCAGCATAACATACATTATTGGTAGTGGCACACACACACACACACACACACACACACACACACACACACACACACACACACACACACACACACACACACACACACACACACACACACACACACACAGGAAATTATTTAAAAAAACTCAATTGTCTTATGATAACGTATTGTTGAGAGAGAGAGAGAGAGAGAGAGAGAGAGAGAGGGAGAGAGAGAGAGGAGAGAGAGGAGAGAGAGAGGAGAGAGAGGAGAGAGAGAGAGGAGGGGGCTGGGAGGGAGGACCAAGGGTGTTATCTGGCCTCCATTGACTATCATTGCCTTGTTCCTTGCTGTTATAATGCTAGCAATGTTTTGTCCTCCTTAATGTCTTCTCACTCCCTTATACGTAGAGATGAACCACAATTCTCCTCTTAATTGATCTATTTTCTCTGCCTTGGCCGTCTTATTGATTGCTATAGTATATGTAGTACAAGTAGCACAGTGGGAAATAAAATAGTGAAGTAAATAATTGTTTAAAAAAGCGAAAGGAGTGAGAGACAATTTAGTCAGAAGGTATTAAAGAAAATGATAGGCGGTGGGTTTTTTTATTTTTTTTATTTTTTATTATTCATTTTATTACACACACACACACACACACACACACACACACACACACACACACACACACACACACACACACACACACACACACACACACACACACACACACACACACTAATTCTTCTCTTCATAATCCCACCGATAGACTCACCATCAAAACCATCACCACCACAAACCACAACTTCCTCTACACAATACTTATTACCGCCACCATAACGACTCCAAACCATCACTCCCTTCTCCTCCTCCCTTCTTAAAACATAACAACATAATAACATCAGGAAGCTACAAGAGGCCGCAAGATCTACATGTGGTAGTTCCTGTTACACCAGATCATGTTTAATAAATACTTGACAGTTCTTCCTTTTTCTCTATTGGCTCACGCCCCCCTCGGTAATTACCCACGCCCCCCTCGGTAATTACCCACGCCCCCCTCGGTAATTACCCACGGCCCCCAGGTTAAAAATCGTTGCTCTAAATACTGCTTGAGTGTTAAGTGTCTTTGAAATAGCGAAAAGTTCCTATCGTGTCTAAAGCTTCGATGATACAACGTGACATCCGCGTTTCGTTGGCCCAATTTTAAGAACATAAGAACATTAGAAAATAAGGAAGCTACAAGAGGCCGTGAGACCTACACGTGGTAGTTCCTGTTACTTAACACTACCTACATCCGCCTTTCATCCCCATCCATGAAATGATCTAGCCTCCTTTTTAAAGCTCCCTATTGACTCCGCACTAACTACCTGACGACTGAGTCCATTCCAATCATTTAACAACCCATATGTGAACCAGTTTTTCCCTATTTTTTTATTATATATATTTTGCTTCTATAACGTTTTTACAATCATTGGCCGGGGCGATGGACGATAATTCTGCCGGTTGATCATGGGTTCCGTGGTTGTGTCACGTCTCTGCCTGACACTGAATTATGTACCGATAGCAGAGAATACAAGTGCTTGTGGGCCCTTCGGACCCATGTATTGATGTTTGTAGTAGTAGTATATATTAGACAACATGTGAGACAACACTCCAATCGTGTTGTTGCTGTCGTTGGTCACTGGTCAAAGTGCCTCGGGGTAGACCACGTTCCGTGTGATTCTAACCCTTTGTGTTCCGTGTGATTCTAACCCTTTGTGTTCCGTGTGATTCCAACACGCACACTCACACTCACACACGCACACAAACGGTAAGTCCATGAGTCTACTGAGTTTGTGGAATACGGCAAGACGTTACCGTAGAGTTTTTCCTGAAATCTAATACTCCTTAAAGTGTTTTTAGCCCAAACCCCCCTTCAAAATTATTCAATCGACATGGGACCAAGCCGCTTACCACCTACGATTTATTTGCGATTTTTTGAGCCTACTCTCATCAAAATTGAATTTACAGTTTAATCTATCAGAGAACATGTCAGCCTCGTCGTTAAGAGATAACTTCAACAATTACTCCCATTCTAACAAAGACAATTCTCATGGCCACTGATAAAACAAAGCATAAACACAGGTTACACGAGGAAAACTTAAACCCAAAACACAACTTAAATTAGTCATATTATTAGCGTGACATTAATTGATTAGCATAATATAGTCATTTAAACTATTCTCTCTCTCTCTCTCTTCTCTCTCTCTCTCTTCTTCTCTCTCTCTCTCTCTCTCTCTCTCTCTCTCCTCTCTCTCTCCTCTCTCTCTCTCTCTCTCTCTCTCATATCATCTATCTTCTCTTCTCTCTTCTCTCTCTTCTTCTTATATATATACATATAGTCACTGGATTCTAATATATATTTTCTCTCTATATTTCTCTACTTTATTGACTTAATTTTTCTAAGTTTACGTCATACTTCAGCTCGATCTCCTGATCTATCTTGATCTCTCTCTCCTCTCCTCTCTCCTCTCTCTCTCTCCTCTAAAGTCATCATTCTCTCTATCTCTTAACTTCTATTCGCGCTCTCCACCCAGCTTCTCTCATCCTCGCCTATGTGTGAACGTGAGCAATGATAAAAACTAATCGGTAACTTTCCTACGGGCTGTCAGATTCTATGCTCTCGACAGGTTTCGTCGCGGTCATTACGAACTTCTCTCTCAGCTATTCATTCCTGGTCGTCATCGTTTAGTATATATATAAGGAACTACATATAGGTTACTTTTACTATTATTTATATATATTTTTCTACTTTAATTGAAACGTTATTAAGTTTTACAGTCTTGAGCTTAGCTGGATTCCTGAACTATCTGTGAACCATAACTTCCTCTCAATCTTTTAGCACGATTTTTCAACTCTCCTGGGCCTGGGTATCTCTCGGGGCTTCGGTATCTCCGTCGCTTATTCCAGGGGGTGTCTCTACCGCTCCTCTGACCTCTCTTCTCTACCTCTCTCCTCTACGTCTTCTCTTCTCTTCCTCTCGTTCCTCTATAAAAAGTAACAATATTCTCTGCTATCGGTATGTAATTCAGTGTCAGGCAGAGACGGTCACACAACCACCAGGGCAGAAATATCGTCCATCGCTCCGGCCAATGATTGTGAAAACGTTATAGAAGCAAAACTGATCAAAAAAAAGAAATAGGGAAAAACGGGTTCACAAATAGGGTGGTAAATGATTGGAATGGACTCAGTAGACAGGCTATAGTGCGGAGTCATTAGGGAACTTTAAAATGAGGATGGATAATTTCATGGATGGGGATGAAAGGTGGATGTAGGTAGTGATAAGTAACAGGAACTACCACGTGTAGGTCTCACGGCCTCTTGTAGCTTCCTTATTTTCTGATGTTCTTATGTTTTTAAAATTGGGCCAACGAAACGCGGATGTCACGTTGTATCATCGAAGCTTTAGACATGATAGGAACTTTTCGCTATTTCAAAGACACTTAACACTCAAGCAGTATTTAGAGCAACGATTTTTAACCTGGGGGCCGTGGGTAATTACCGAAGGGGGCGTGGGTAATTACCGAGGGGGGCGTGGGTAATTACCGAGGGGGGCGTGGGTAATTACCGAGGGGGGCGTGAGCCAATAGAGAAAAAGGAAGAACTGTCAAGTATTTATTAACCCCATGAGACCCAGAACGTAATTTCCATTGTAATTTGGGTACCATTAGACGATTTTTAGTGAATATAAGCAATGTTTTATAGATATGACCTGTTTAGTATCCTTGTCGACTAGCTTATTTGATTTATTCAGTTAGTTTTCGTAATTTTATGGCTAAGAACAGATGATTTTTATATAGCAAAGAAAAGATTTGGGCGTGAAGGGGTTAAAGATGATGGTGGAAGTAGGTAGTGTTGAGTAACAGGAACTACCACGTATAGGTCTCGCGGCCTCTTGTAGTTTCCTTATGTTCTTATGTTCTTATGTCTCGTATCTCCTGGGAAGGGAAAAGGCCACTAAAAAGTTCAGATTTATATATGCTTAGTTGTACGGCTTTGTTTTGTTTTTCATTTGTAGTTTTATATCATGTTTATTAAGTATTATTTTTGTTTTGTTCTTGTGTATCGAGAAATATGCAGAAGACTTGAATTAGCATGCGTTAATGTCTCTCTCTCTCTCTCTCTCTCTCTCTCTCTCTCTCTCTCTCTCTCTCTCTCTCTCTCTCTCTCTCTCTCTCTTCTCTCTCTCTCTCTCTCCTCTCTCTCTCTCTCTCTCTCTCTCTCTCCTCTCTCTCACCACCACACCACACACACCACACACACCACACACACACACACACACAACACACACACAACACCACACAACACACACACACACACACACACACACACACACACACACACACCCCGCCCGCCCGCTCCCCGCGCGCGCGCGCACACACACACACACACACACACACACACACACACACACACACACACACACACACACACACACACACACACACACACCGTATTTGTGACAACCGTATATTATTAATTCACACGTGATTTACATACAAATTAAGGCAAGTTGAGGTCTTTCCCAGTCTGTCTATCATTCTGCATCACTCATAGCGAAGTCTTTGTATGCAACAACGACTTAAGAGTTAGTTTTGATCAATGCACCCCCCCCCTCTCTCTCTCTCTCCTCTCTCTCTCTCTCTCTCTCCTCTCTCTCTCTCTCTCTCTCTCTCTCTCTCTCTCTCTCTCTCTCTCTCTCTCTCTCTCTCTCTCTCTCTCTCTCTCTCTCTCTCTCTCTCTCTCTCTCTCTCCCTTTCTATATATTGCAAGAGTTCCGTTATTGCCAAACCATTTGACTTTTAAAGGAGTTTTTTTAATGCAGTTATATACTTTTTAATATGAGTATTATTTTATTTTTTATGGAGGCGGGTATTATAATGGAAATGTTAAGGTATGTATGTATGTATATATGTAAGTGTATGTATGTCTGTATGGTATGTAGATGTTAATAAAATATGCTGGGTTGCAATTTCTATTTTTTGTTTTTAGGTTCAGTCTAACTTGCGATCTTCAAAGTAAAACTGCTTTAAACTAGAAGTATCACACGATTAAATTTGATCGGCGATTCAGAAATGTTTCCAGCAACGTTTCTGCGGGTTGTTGCGGCACACGGGTTTTTGGAGGCGGTCGACCTCGGCAACCACCCCGGCGCCACCTTCACGGGGCTCCGATCGGCGACACCCTCAGCACAGACCCAGGTCCGGGATCTGTGCTGAGGGTGTCCCGGGTCCTGGTCGGAGTCCCCGTGAGGGTGGTTTCGGGGTCGTCGCCGGGGCCGTCCGTTGCCAGAAGCCCATGTGTCATCCCTGGATATTCCCCTCAGATCGATGAGGAGGAACGTATTAGCGATGGCGAATTTTCCCCTCAGATCGATGAGGAGGAACGTAATAGCGATGGCGAATTTTCCCCTCAGATCGATGAGGAGGAACGTATTAGCGATGGCGAATTTTCCCCTCAGATCGATGAGGGGGACGTAATAGCGATGGCGAATTTTCCCCTCAGATCGATGAGGAGGAACGTATTAGCGATGGCGAATTTTCCCCTCAGATCGATGAGGGGGAACGTATTAGCGATGGCGAATTTTCCCCTCAGATCGATGAGGAGGAACGTATTAGCGATGGCGAATATTCCCCTCAGATCGATGAGGGGGAACGTGATAGCGATGGCGAATTTTCCCCTCAGATCGATGAGGAGGAACGTATTAGCGGTGGGCGAATATTCCCCTCAGATCGATGAGGAGAAACGTATTAGCGATGGCGAATTTTCCCCTCAGATCGATGAGGGGGAACGTGATAGCGATGGCGAATTTTCCCTCAGATCGATGAGGAGGAACGTATTAGCGATGGCGAATTTTCCCCTCAGATCGATGAGGAGGACGTATAGCGATGGCGAATTTTCCCCTCAGATCGATGAGGAGGAACGTGATAGCGATGGCGAATTTCCCTCAGATCGATGAGGGGGAACGTATAGCGATGGCGAATTTTCCCCTCAGATCGATGAGGAGGTATACGATGGCGAATTTTCCCCTCAGATCGATGAGGAGGAACGTATTAGCGATGGCGAATTTTCCCCTCAGATCGATGAGGGGGAACGTGATAGCGATGGCGAATTTTCCCCTCAGATCGATGAGGAGGAACGTATTAGCGATGGATGGCGAATTTTCCCCTCAGATTGATGAGGGGGAACGTGATAGCGATGGCGAATTTTCCCCTCAGATCGATGAGGAGGAGGAACGTATTAGCGATGGCGAATTTTCCCCTCAGATCGATGAGGAGGGAACGTATTAGCGGTGACAATATTCCCCTCAGATCGATGAGGAGGAACGTAGCGGTGACGAATATTCCCCTCAGATCGATGAGGAGGGAACGTATTAGCGGTGACGAATTTTCCCCTCAGATTGATGAGGAGGAACGTATTAGTGGTGACAAATATTCCCCTCAGATCGATGAGGAGGAACGTAGCGGTGACGAATATTCCCCTCAGATCGATGAGGAGGGAACGTATTAGCGGTGACGAATTTTCCCCTCAGATCGATGAGGAGGAACGTAGCGGGGGACTATTTATTTCTCAAAAAAAGTTAATACGTGTTATGTTTTATAAATCACGATATGAGCACACCAACCCACTATTTCGAGACCACCAGTTACTCAAACTGTCTGATATAATATCTCTGCAATCAAACTTATTTGTTTATAAATCATTACATGTGTATCCTGTTGATAACGGTTTTCACTACATTTCACATACTTTTGCTACAAGGTCATTACAGTTACGAATACCACGTTGCAGGACTACTCATGCTCAGCAAAATGTTTCAGTCAGAGGTGTCAAATTATGGAATAGTTTACCAGCAGAAAAAAAAATTCCACAACTCAAATATCCTTCAAACATAAACTCAAGAAATTGTTGCTTCAAAGTTATACACACTAAGTCATTCTGTAGGTATGCATGGATTCATTATGTGTGTGTACTTGTATATTACACTGTGTTAATGTGTAAGTATGTTTGGGTGTGTGTAAATTTATGGGTATGTAGGTGTCTGTGTGTGCGCATAAATGTATGTGTACGTGTAGGTATGTTGCATATGTATATGAATGCATGTATGTGTATATAGGTATATACGTATGTATATATTAATTTATAATGTCAGTTATTAATATTGTATATATTTGTTAGCCTCTCTCTCTCTCTCTCTCTCTCTCTCTCTCTCTCTCTCTCTCTCTCTCTCTCCTTCTCTCTCTCTCTCTCTTCTCTCTCTCTCTCTCCTCTCATCTCTCTCACTCACTCACTCACTCACTCACTCACTCACTCACTCACTCACTCACTCACTCACTCACTCTTTCTCTTTCTCTTTCTCTCTCTCTCTCTCTCTCTCTCTCTCAAATTTGAGATTAGTCAAATTTGTGGTTTTCAAGGAATATCTGGAAGTATCATGTCATTGTGAATTGGCTAGTTGAAATAGAGACTTCTAATCATTGTAACTGAAAACTGAATCCAGATTCGTGTTTAGCACGCCCGATAACTGCTAGGAACTAATTTTCAGGCAAATTTATTTTTCGAAAAATATTGCAAATTTTGCAAGGGGTATGCCTTGATTTTTTTTGGAAATCACGTTTTTTTCAATAACTAAAAAACTATGGCAGATAAATGCAACAAGTATAGAGAAGTAAATATGAAGTAGATCAAGGGCTATCATTTGCCGTAAAGAAAAAAATTATTGATTAGTAAATAAACGAGAAAATAGCATATTCGTACATTTATACAAAATATCGATTTGCTCAACAACCATTAGGTGTTTTGACAAACCGATTACTGCATCATGTAGAACACCTCAAGATGAAACTTTCTTACTTCAATAAGTTTTCTTCTACGACTCATAGTTTTGCGGCAAAATAAGAAAAACCTGATTTTCGTCAATTTTGAAATATTTTTGAGCAGCCAGAAATCCGATTTTTTTTTTTCGATAGATAATTGGAAATGCCGGGGATACAATTGTAGATCTATCCATTTACGATCACTTTTGATGGGTAAGTGTGGCTGTGTGAGAAATGAGTTGTGAGCTGAACGCGTTATAGTAAATATATAAGTTTATAATTCAGAAACCGTTCATGATATGTCAGTGTAGATGCGAGACCAGTGTTGCCACCTCAGTGTAGGGGAAGGGACTAACTCTATATGATTTTCACGCATATTAATATATCATACATCTAGTTTTTTTTTTTTTTTTTTTTTTTTTTTTATTTCACCATTAAAAAACAACGGGAGGTGAAGGTAGCTGGTGCGTAAGGAAGAGAAGGAAGGAAGGGTGGAAGGAAGGGAGGGATGAGGGAAGGAGGGTAGGAAGGAAGGGAGGGAGGGATGAGGGAAGGAGGGTAGGAAGGAAGAAGAAAATAAGAGAGTTAACATAACTTGCGAGGAAGGAAGGAAGGCTAGGAAGGCCAGGCCTTCTTCCTGACCTTCCTGACAGGTCAAACAAAATTTAGTTTCCATGTTTTCCCGAAAGCCGGGGCGTGAGGGAGGACTTCAGGACTCCGCCGAGAGGTCCTTCGCCATCACTGCCCGTAGCACCTCCACCAGACCCCAACTGGGGCCAACTACATTTATGCGCGGTGAATGAGAGAGAGAGAGAGAGAGAGAGAGAGAGAGAGAGAGAGAGAGAGAGAGAGAGAGAGAGAGAGGGGGGGATGATATGTTGGGATAAGCCTTTTGTACGGCTCCCAATAAAGGATAAAAGGGGGAGAGAGGACAGGTGTGGGGGGGGGGCAGATGGGGGGGAGGACAGGTGTGGGGGAGGGGGCAGTACACGAGCACCACACAAGTCCACGCTCACAGTCCAACACGTCGTCCCAAAAGTTCGACTGCTCCTCGTCGTCGTCGGTTGAAGGAGGAGACTCACGCTTTCTAATACGTTCCGTTCCTCCTCATCGATCTGAGGGGAATATTCGTCACCGCTACGTTCCTCCTCATCGATCTGAGGGGAATATTTGTCACCGCTAATACGTTCCTCCTCATCGATCTGAGGGGAATATTTGTCACCGCTAATACGTTCCTCCTCATCGATCTGAGGGGAATATTTGTCACCGCTAATACGTTCCTCCTCATCGATCTGAGGGGAATATTTGTCACCGCTAATACGTTCCTTCCTCATCGATCTGAGGGGAAAATTCGCCATCGCTAATACGTGTTCCCCCTCATCGATTTGAGGGGAGGAAAATTCGCCATCGCTATTACGTTCCTCGTCATCGATCTGAGGGGAATATTTGTCACCTACGTTCCTCTTCATCGATCTGAGGGGAATATTCGTCACCGCTAATACTCCTCCTCATCGATCTGAGGGGAATATTCGCCATCGTTAATACGTTCCTCCTCATCGATCAGAGGGGAAAATTCGCCATCGCTAATACGTTCCTCATCGATCTGAGGGGAAAATTCGCCATCGCTATCACGTTCCCCCCCCTCATCGATCTGAGGGGAATATTCGTCACCGCTAATACGTTCCTCCTCATCGATGAGGAACGTATTAGCGATGGCGAATTTTCCCCTCAGATCGATGAGGAGGAGTATTAGCGGTGACGAATATTCCCCTCAGATCGATGAAGAGGAACGTAGGTGACGAATATTCCCCTCAGATCGATGACGAGGAACGTAATAGCGATGGCGAATTTTCCCCTCAGATCGATGAGGGGGAACGTATTAGCGATGGCGAATTTTCCCCTCAGATCGATGAGGAGGGAACGTATTAGCGGTGACGAATTTTCCCCTCAGATCGATGAGAAGGAACGTATTAGCGGTGACAAATATTCCCCTCAGATCGATGAGGAGGAACGTAGCAGTGACGAATATTCCCCTCAGATCGATGAGGAGGAACGTAGCGGTGACGAATATTCCCCTCAGATCGATAAGGAGGAACGGAACGTATTAGAAAGCGTGAGTCTCCTCCTTCAACCGACGACGACGAGGAGCAGTCGAACTTTTGGGACGACGTGTTGGACTGTGAGCGTGGACTTGTGTGGTGCTCGTGTACTGCCCCCCCCCACACCTGTCCTCCCCCACACCTGTCCTCCCCCCCATCTGCCCCCCCCCACACCTGTCCTCTCTCCCCCTTTTATCCTTTATTGGGAGCCGTACAAAAGGCTTATCCCAACATATCATACCCCCCTCTCCTCTCTCTCTATCTCTCTCTTCTCTCCTCTCTCTTCTCTCTCCTCTCTCTCTTCTTCTCTCTCTCTCTCTCTCTCTCTCTCATCTCCTCTCTCTCTCTCTCTCATTCACCGCGCATAAATGTAGTTGGCCCCAGTTGGGGTCTGGTGGAGTTGCTACGGGCAGTGATGGCGAAGGACCTCTCGGCGGAGTCCTGAAGTCCTCCCTCACGCCCCGGCTTTCGGGAAAACGGGGAAACTAAATTTTGTTTGACCTGTCAGGAAGGTCAGGAAGAAGGCCTGGCCTTCCTAGCCTTCCTTCCTTCCTCGCAAGTTATGTTAACTCTTATTTTCTTCTTCCTTCCTACCCTCCTTCCCTCATCCCTCCCTCCCTTCCTTCCTACCCTCCTTCCCTCATCCCTCCCTTCCTTCCACCCTTCCTTCCTTCTCTTCCTTACGCACCAGCTACCTTCACCTCCCGTTGTTTTTTAATGGTGAAATAAAAAAAGAAAAAAAAGAAAAAGAAAAAACTAGAAGTATGATATATTAATATGCGTGAAAATCATATAGAGTTAGTCCCTTCCCCTACACTGAGGTGGCAACACTGGTCTCGCATCTACACTGACATATCATGAACGGTTTCTGAATTATAAACTTATATATTTACTATAACGCGTTCAGCTCACAACTCATTTCTCACACAGCCACACTTACCCATCAAAAGTGATCGTAAATGGATGGATCTACAATTGTATCCCCGGCATTTCCAATTATCTATCGAAAAAAAAAAAATCGGATTTCTGGCTGCTCAAAAATATTTCAAAATTGACGAAAATCAGGTTTTTCTTATTTTGCCGCAAAACTATGAGTCGTAGAAGAAAACTTATTGAAGTAAGAAAGTTTCATCTTGAGGTGTTCTACATGATGCAGTAATCGGTTTGTCAAAACACCTCATGGATGTCGAGCAAATCGATATTTTGTATAAATGTACGAATATGCTATTTTCTCGTTTATTTACTAATCAATAATTTTTTTTCTTTACGGCAAATGATAGCCCTTGATCTACTTCATATTTACTTCTCTATACTTGTTGCATTTATCTGCCATAGTTTTTTAGTTATTGAAAAAAACGTGATTTCCAAAAAAAATCAAGGCATACCCCTTGCAAAATTTGCAATATTTTTCGAAAAATAAATTTGCCTGAAAAATAGTTCCTAGCAGTTATCGGGCATGCTGAACACGAATCTGGATTCAGTTTTCAGTTACAATGATTAGAAGTCTCTATTTCAGCTAGCCAATTCACAATGACATGATACTTCCAGATATTCCTTGAAAACCACAAATTTGACTAATCTCAAATTTGAGAGAGAGAGAGAGAGAGAGAGAGAGAGAGAGAGAGAGAGAGAGAGAGAGAGAGAGAGAGAGAGAGAGAAAGAGAGTGAGTGAGTGAGTGAGTGAGTGAGTGAGTGAGTGAGTGAGTGAGTGAGTGAGTGAGTGAGTGAGTGAGCGAGCGAGCGAGAGAGAGAGAGAGAGAGAGAGAGAGAGAGAGAGAGAGGAGAGAGAGAGGAGAGAGAGAGAGAGAGAGAATAACAAAATAATAAAAAGAGATCACTGGATTAACGTCAACAACCAAAAGCAGGAAAACCCAAGGCATCAGTCTATCAGAGAACATGTCAGCCTCGTCGTTAAGAGATAACTTCAACAATTACTCTCATTCTAACAAAGACAATTCTCATGGCCACTGATAAAACAAAGCATAAACACAGGTTACACGAGGAAAACTTAAACCCATGAAACCCAGAAACATGTTGGGTTTTTTTTATCGTGCCCAAATAAGACTCACAAGGCATCCTAACATTAACACATTTATTTGTTTCTGCATTTCATCAACATTATTGGAGTTTATTTCCACATTAATTTTACAGATTTGGATGTAAGGTAAAGGTTAAGTCTTGCTAGTCTTGTTTTTATACTCTTTAACCCCTTCACGCCCAGATCTTTCCTTTGCTATATAGAATTGTCTGTTGTCAGCCATAAAATTATGAAAAGTAGCTGAATATACCAAACTAGTTAGTGGACAAGGATACTAAACAGGTCATATCTATAAAATATTGCTTATAGTCACTAAAAATCGTCTAATGGTACCCAAATTACAATGGAAATGATGTTCTGGGTCTCCAGGGTTAACGCGTTGCCGACATACACACAATACTACAAACTATTAGACGAATATATATATTTTTCGCTCTGTGTGTTTAGTCAAATATGTCTTTGTGGAAAAAATACGTCAAGAGTATCGAATGAAAAACCTTAGACGAACGATTTTCTTGTTAACATAAAAACAAATGTGGTTGAATAAGACACGTACAGAGAGAGAGAGAGAGAGAGAGAGAGAGAGAGAGAGAGAGGAGAGAGAGAGAGAGAGAGAGAGAGAGAGAGAGAGAGAGAGAGAGAGAGAGAGAGAGAGAGAGAGAGACTTTGACTTATTGTTTTTTGACTTATTGTTTTATTGGCCTCCATGATACAATACTTTTTTTATTCATTTTACATAAGTAAGGCATGAAGCCTGGGTCTGTTGAGCGCAAGCTCCTATACAGACCTGTTGCTTAGATATACAAAAACGTGTTTAGCAAGTGGATTTAGGCCATTGGCTAACAAATATATACAATATTAATAACTGACATTATAAATTAATATATACATACGTATATACCTATATACACATACATGCATTCATATACATATGCAACATACCTACACGTACACATACATTTATGCGCACACACAGACACCTACATACCCATAAATTTACACACACCCAAACATACTTACACATTAACACAGTGTAATATACAAGTACACACTCACATAATGAATCTATGCATACCTACAGAATGACTTAGTGTGTATAACTTTGAAGCAATAATTTCTTGAGTTTATGCTTGAAGGATATTTGAGTTGTGGAATTTTTTTTTCTGCTGGTAAACTATTCCATAATTTGACACCTCTGACTGAAACATTTTGCTGAGCATGAGTAGTCCTGCAACGTGGTATTCGTAACTGTAATGACCTTGTAGCAAAAGTATGTGAAATGTAGTGAAAACCGTTATCAACAGGATACACATGTAATGATTTATAAACAAATAAGTTTGATTGCAGAGATATTATATCAGACAGTTTGAGTAACTGGTGGTCTCGAAATAGTGGGTTGGTGTGCTCATATCGTGATTTATAAAACATAACACGTATTAACTTTTTTTGAGAAATAAATAGATTATCCACATATGTTTTATATGCTCCCCCCCAAATTGTTGAACAATACAGTAGATATTGATATCCTAGTGATGAATATATTTGAATAATACACTCAAAAGTGATACAGCTACGAATTTTATATAAAACGCCAGTTAATTTAGATATTTTAGTACATAATTGATTTATTTGTGATCTCCATGTTAATTTATTGTCAATGGTTATACCTAGAAATTTATATTCTTCAACTTTACACAAGGATAAATAATTTATTTTGACGTCACTATGGGCTGCACTAGTCATTAGAGGGCTTTTCTCTGAGAAAAGATTAAACAATCCATGGATAACATCAAAGGTGTTGAAATACGTCAAAACCAAAAATAACTTATTTAAAGATTATAAAATAGGTGCTGTAACTGAAAACCATTACAAAGAACGCCGTAATGTTCTCACAAGACTGATAAGAAATTCAAAAATATCCTATTATAAAAATATATTTACGAATTTTAAAAATAATACAAGAAAAATATGGAATACCATTAATGAACTGAAAAACAACTACAAAAAAACACAAGTTGACAAAATTTTACTAAACGACAAAATACTTACCCAGCCTTCAGAAATTGCAGAAGCTTTTAACGATTATTATGCCAATATTCCACCAAAATTAGACAAAGACATTCCACTGCCTACTTGTAGCCCACTCCAATTCCTAAATGGCAATTACCCTTCATCCATGTCAGTGCCTCCTGTCCTCCCACAAGATGTCTCTCTTGTTATAAATTCTTTAAAGAACAAAAATAACGATGTTCACGAAATTCCTGTATTTCTCATCAAAACTAACAGTAATGCTTTAGCCTTACCATTATCAATATTGTTTAATCAATCGGTCGAAAATGGCATTTTCCCGCATTGTCTTAAACACGCGACTGTAATTCCGATTTACAAAAAAGGATCTAAAGATTGTATTGGGAACTATAGACCTATATCCCTATTGACTACTTTCTCAAAAATATTTGAGAAAATTATGAAAAAACATCTAACCAGTTTTCTTAAAAAAAAAGCCATCCTAACAAATAAACAATTTGGTTTTCGACAAGGCCTGAATACCTTTGACGCTCTTAATGAATTTACTGAAAAAATTTACTCTACTCTAGATTTACAACATTCTCATCTCAGCATTTATGTCGATTTTTTCAAAGGCTTTTGACACAGTCAAACATGATATATTACTTCAAAAGCTAGAACACTATGGTATCCGGGGTGTCATAAAAAATTGGTTTAAAGACTATCTTACCAACAGAACGCAATCCACAAAATTCTCAAATCACTTATCAACACCCCACATTAATACGTTATGGAGTTCCCCAGGGTAGTGTACTCGGTCCAGTACTTTTTCTAATATACATAAATGATCTCCCCCAATTATTTCCAAATCTAAAATCAATACTTTTGCCGATGATTCAACTTTTTACATCAGTGGAGAGAATCCTGAAACTCTAATAGAAACAGCTAACAGTGACCTCAAATTCTTCCATCAATGGTGTGTCAGTAATAGATTAACAATCAACTTAGATAAAACCCACTATATGTTATTTACCAATAAACCAGTAAAATCATTGCCCCCTTTAAAGTACGATACTTCTACAATACAAAGAACAAAACAACATAAATTATTAGGGGTAACCTTTGATGAGACAATGACGTTTAAACAACACATCTCTGAATTAGTCCTCAAATTATCGAGAATTGTCTCTCTATTACTTCAAGTGAGAGATCTCATGCCAAATGATGTTTTAAAGATATTATATAATGCCCATGTATTACCACATTTACAATACTGTGCTCCCATCTGGTGTAATACGTATCCTACTCACTTGCTTCCCCTTCTTATTACTCAAAAGAAAATCATAAGAATCATTACAAATAGTGTTACTTTGAGCATACACAACCTCTTTTTAAGACTATGAACATGCTAAAACTCCTTGACCTTAATAAGTCACAAATTGCAACATTCATGTATAAATCATTCAGTACAGATAATATACCACTACTGTTACCACAACACAATTATCCTACCCGCACACGTGAAAACCTAAGAATACCTCAACACACACTGACAATTTTTCAACACTCAATTGCCTATACTGGTCCTAAAATATGGAACAATGTACCTGAGAATATAAAGTCATTACCCACTATCCATGCATTTAAAACACAATATAAAAAACATATATTATCTCAATACTAACTATCACTATCACTGTCTCCTCCTTTATCTTCCTGATACAATTTAAAATTATGGTGTTTCCAAATTATGAAATTAAGGTGATTTAAAACATGGTGCCTAGTATAATAAGATATTATCATTTATGAAATTAACTATATATTTACAAATTGGTGTTAGGGTTAGGTGCCAGCATCGCATGTTACTGGCACTCTTATAATTTAAGGATGGATCTGGGCTCAATTTTGTAATATTTACTACCTTGATAAAACTGTGACTAAATTTACAAAAAAATGCTGCCTAAAAAGCTATTTATTAGCTTCTAATGAGCTGCTTATATATGTTTATTATAAAATAATTTTTTTTTTACTTATATGTATGACCTATATAAGTATAATAAAGTGTTTCAAGTGTTTCAAGTGTTTCAAGTGGGATACCATGTAGCATGTTTTAGAGATGTTCAGTGTTAGTTCATTGGTTTTTATCCAGTTAGATACATTAATTAACTCTGAGTTTAGTATATTCTCTATTTCACCAAGATCTTGTCCCTGAATATATATGGAGGTGTCATCAGCAAAAAGCAAAAACTTCAATTTATTACTACAACGTAAAATGTCATTGATATAGATAAGAAACAAAACTGGGCCTAAAACTGAACCTTGTGGTACACCATAGCAGATTGATTCATGTGAAGATGCAGAATTATTATATACAGTGTATTGTCTTCTGTGGCTTAAGTAGCTGTTGAACCAGTCATGTGCCGGACCACGAATGCCATAAGTTTTCAATTTCTCTAATAAAATAGGATGAGAGATGGTGTCAAACGCTTTTGATAAGTCACAAAATACTGTTATTTGATGCATCTTGTTGTCTAATGCGTTATAAATACTATTACAAAGGTGATGGATTGCTAACTCTGTACTATATTTGGGGTCGAAAGCCATACTGAAATTCTGTTAGTAATGTAAATTTTGACAGGTACTCATTAATCTGCTTACAACAGTTTTCTCAAAGATTTTACTAAAGCTTGAAAGGATAGAAACAGGTCTGTAATTACTAAAGAGAGACTTCTCACCTTTTTTAAATATGGGAAACCACTTCGCTAATGTAACTGTTTTGGAAAACTACCTTCTTTAAACGACCGATTTATGATATAATCTAAAAAGTTAGAGACTTCACAGCTGCATTGTTTTATAACTTTAATATTGATATCATCATAGCCTGGCGAAGTTGTCTTAAGGTTTTTAATAATGGATTCGATTTCTGGTATTGATGTAGGTCGAAGGAAAAATGAAAAGGGTACAGGGTCAGTAGGTACTGTCTAAATGAAGTAGCACTTGGCACAATGCTCTGAGATAGTTGAGTAGCAACATTACTAAAATATATTAAATGCAGTAGCAATTTCGTTATTGTTAGACGTTGTTTTATTGCAAAAATTTTTAGAAGGTGGTAATTTTACGGGTTTCTTTCCATTAGATTATTAAACCAATACTCCAAGGTTTTTTTTTTGCATCACTCTTTCTCGCGTTAGTCTGGACCTAAAATTTTATTGTCTTTAGCTCCCCTAATTAAGTTGTTAATGAGTTCCTGTACCGTTTTGAATATTCTTTCGTAAGGGTTAGTGGCCACTTAGCGTATAATTTTTGCAATCTGTACGATTTTTGATGGAAATTCCTGATGCTGTTGTGATATAAGTCTTACCTAGGTGTTTGTCCTTAACTAAAATTTTCTTAACAGGAAAGTGTTCATTATAGAGAATTTGAAACTTATTCATATATATATATTAAAGGTATCATCAACTCCTCTGTCTTTTAACTCCAATTCCCATTTATAATTCTTCAAATCATTTCTAAAGCGCATGGTAAGTATCAGTGATTATTCTTCTGGTTTTGGATATGAGAACAATGTGTACTACATTGTGTACTCTCTCTCTCTCTCTGTAGAGAGAGAGAGAGAGAGAGAGAGAGAGAGAGAGAGAGAGAGAGAGAGAGAGAGAGAGAGAGAGAGAGAGAGACAACCTTTGAGGAGCGATTTTCTTGTTAACATAGAAACAAATATAGTTCACTAAGACACGTACATAGAGAGAAGAAGAGAGAGAGAGAGAGAGAGAAAAAAGGAAAAAAAAAAAAAGGGAAAAAAGAGGGAAAAAAAATAGAGAGAGAAAAATAAGAAAAGAAGGGAAGAAAAGGGGAAAAAAAAGGGGGGGGGGGAAAGAAAAAGGAGGAAAAAAAGAGAAAAAAGAGAAGAGAGGAAAAAAAAAAAGAAAAAAAAAGAGAAAAAGGGGAGAAGAAAAACTGGGGGGGGGGAAAAAGAGGGAAAAGGGGAAGGGGGAAAAGGGGAAGGGGAGAAGAAGAGAAAGAGAAAAAAAAAAAAAAAAAGAGGGGAGAAAAACAAAGGAAAAGAGAAAAAGAAGGGGAAAAAAAAAAAAAAAAGGAAAAAAAAAAGGAAAGAGAAAATGGAGAGGGGAAGAGAGAGAGGGGAAAAGGGAGAGAGAGGGGGAAAGAAAAAAAAAAAAAAAAAAATAAAAAAAAAAAAAAAAAATTAAGGTAACAAAAACTTTTAGAAAAAAGGAAAAAGGAAAGGGGAAGGGAAAACACAAAAAAAAAAACAAAGAAAAAAAAAAGGGAAGGGAAAGGAAACAAAAAATTTGGCCCTTTTCCCCTCCCCACCCACCCCCCCACCATTAACAACAAAATACAATATTTATTTTTCTTTTGATCCTTTTTTCACAACAGTTATTTCTTTTTTTTTGCTAACCCGTCCAAAACCTGGCCCCAACGCACTAAATTTCCTAAAAAAAATACAACCAATAAATAAAATCTAGAGTTGTTTTTTTTTAAAAAAACCATAATTTTTTTTAAATCTAAAACCTTTTGGGTTAAAATTTTCCCGAAAGGAAAATTTCCTTTGTTATTTGGGTACCCATTAGACCTTTTTTTTTATAAATTAAAGAAAATTTTTTATTTTTTTATTTTTTAGCCCCTTTGTCCACTAAATTTTTGGGGGTTATTTTTTGGTTTTTTTTTTTTTTGTATTTAGGTAACAAAGTTTTATATGGGGAAAAATTGGGGGGAAATTGGGGGCTTAAGTAGGTTTAAAATAAAATTTTCAAAACCTAATTAAAAATTCCCCTTTCCCCTCCTCGTTATTTTTTTTTTTTTATTCCCCCGTAATATTTTATTTTTTTTTTTCCAAATTTTTTTTTTTTAGGGGTTTTTTTCCCAAAATTTTCCCAAAATTTACAAAAATTTCCCTTTTTTTAACAAATCCTTTTTATTTTTTTTTTAATCCCTTTTAAAAACCCGAAAATTATTATTTTTTTTTTTTTTTTTTTTTTTAATAATTTATTTTTTAAAACCCCCATTATTTTTTTTTTTTCTGTTTTTTTTCTTTTTTTATTTTTTTTAAAATTTAAAATTTTTTATCTCTCTTTTTTCTCTTTTCTTTCCCCTTCCCTCTCTTTCTCTTCCTTTCCCTTTTTTCCTCTTTCTCCTTTTTCTCTCTTTTCTCTCCTTTCCTTTTTTTTTTCCTATTTTATCTCTCTATTTTACTCTCTATTTTATTCTTTTTTTATCTCTTTTTTTTTATCTCATTTTTTTTCTCTATTTTATCTCTTTTTAAATTCTATTTTATTCATTTTTTCTCTATTTTATCTCTTTTTTTACTCTCTTTTTTTACCCTTATTTTATCTCTCTATTTTTTTCTATTTTTTCTTATTTTTTCTTATTTTTTTCTCCTTTTTTTATCTTTTTTTATCTCTATTTTATCCCCTATTTTACTCTTATTTTTTTCTTTTTTTTATCTCTCTTTTTTTTATCTCTCTATTTTATCTCTCTATTTTTATCTCTCTATTTTATCTCTCTATTTTTATCTCTATTTTATCTCTCTATTTTTATCTCTCTATTTTTTCTCTTTTTTATCTCTCTATTTTTATCTCTATTTTATCTCTCTATTTTTATCTCTATTTTATCTCTATTTTATCTCTCTATTTTTATCTCTATTTTTTCTCTATTTTTATCTCTATTTTATCTCTCTATTTTTATCTCTATTTTATCTCTCTATTTTATCTCTCTATTTTTTCTCTATTTTATCTCTTTTTTTTAAACTCTATTTACTTTTATTTTTATCCCCTCTATTTTACTCTATTTTTACTCTTTTTTTTAATCTCTTTTTTATCTCTTATTTTAAAATTTCATTTTATCTCTTTTTTTATCTCTCTATTTTACTCTCTATTTTTTTCTTCTATTTTATCTTCTATTTTTTTTCTCATTTTTTTTCTATTTTTTTTTATTCTCTATTTTTATCTTTTATTTTTCCTCTTTTTTTTCTTCTTTTTTTATCTCTATTTTATTCATTTTTTTATCTCTCTTTTTTTATCTCTCATTTTATCCTCTTTTTTATTCTCTTTTTTTTATTTTCCTATTTTTTTCTTTTTATCTCTCTTTTTTTTACCCTTTTTTTATCTTTATTTTTATCTCTTTTTTATCTTTTTTTTTTTATTTTTTTTTATTTTAACTCCTTTTTTTATCTCTATTTTACTCTCTATTTTTTTCTCTTTTTTTATCTCTCTATTTTATCTTCTATTTTTTCTCTCTTTTTTTTATCTTTTTTTTTATCTCTCATTTTTATCTCTTTTTTTCTCTATTTTATCTCTCTATTTTATTTTTTTTACTCTCTTTTTTTTTTTTTTAAATCTCTTTTTATTCTCTATTTTTATCTTTTTTTATCTCTCTTTTTTAAACCCATTTTATCTCCTTTTTATTCTCTATTTTTTATCTCTCTTTTTTTTATCTCCCTATTTTACCCCTTATTTATTTCTTTTTTTTATCTTTTTTATTCTCATTTTTATCTCTCTTTTTTTATCTCTTTTTTTACTCTCTTTTTATCTCTATTTTATCTCTATTTTATCTCTCTATTTTATCTCTCATTTTTATCTCTATTTTATCTCTCTATTTTATCTCTCTATTTTTATCTCTATTTTTTATCTCTCTATTTTTATCTCTCTATTTTATCTCTATTTTTATCTCTCTATTTTATCTCTCTATTTTTATCTCTCTTTTTATCTCTCTATTTTTCTCTTTTTTATCTCTTTTTTACTTCTTTTATCTCTTTTTATTTTTTATCTCTTTTTTTATTATTTTATCTCTCAAATTTTTCTCTATTTTACCCTTTTATTTTTTTATCTCTTTTTTTATCTCTCAATTTTTATCTTATTTTATCTCTCTATAATTTATTCTATTTTATCCTATTTTAATCCTTTTTTATTCTCTTTTTTTATCTTTTTTTTATCTGTCTTTTTTTATCTCTATTTTATCTATTTTATCTCTCTATTTTATCTCTATTTTTATCTCTATTTTATCTCTCTTATTTTTATCTCTATTTTATCTCTATTTTTATCTCTCTATTTTTCTCTCTATTTTATCTCTCTATTTTTATCTCTATTTTATCTCTCTATTTTTTTCTTTTTCTATTTTTATTCTTTTTTTATCCTCTTTTTTTTTCCTCTATTTTTCTCTTTTTATCTCTCTTTTTATCTCTCTATTTTTATCTCTCTATTTTATCTCTCTATTTTTATCCTTTTTTTATTTTTCTTTTTTTATCCTCTATTTTTTATCTCTTTTTTTATCTCTTTTTTTTTATCTATTTTATCTCTCTATTTTATCTCTATTTTTATCCTATTTATTTCTATTTTTATCTCTTATTTTATCTCTCTATTTTATCTCTATTTTATCTCTCTTTTTTATCTCTATTTTTATCTCTCTTTTTTATCTCTCTATTTTAATCTCTTTTTTATCTCTATTTTTATCTCTCTATTTTTTTCTTTTTTATCTCTATTTTATCTCTCATTTTTTTTCCCATTTTACTCTTATTTTTTATTCTTTTTTTTATCTCTCTATTTTACTCTATTTATCCTATTTTTTTCTCTTTTTTTATCTCTTATTTTTTCTCTTTTTTTACCCTTTTTTATCTCCTATTTTTATCTCATTTTATCTCTCTTTTATCTTCATTTTATCTCTTTTTTTTTATCTTTTTTTACCCCTTTTTTTATCCCTATTTTTCCCCTTTTTTTAATCTCCTAACTCTCATTTTACTCTATTTTTACTCTAATCCCTTTTTTATTTTTTTTTTTCCTCTTTTTTACTCATTTTCTCCTTTTTTATTTTCCTATTTTATCTCTCTTTTTTATCTCTTTTTACTCTCTATTTTTTACCTCTTTTTTTATCTCAAATTTTTATTCATTTTTCTTTTATTTATTCTTTTTTTTTTATTCTATTTTACCTCTATTTATTTCTCATTTTTTCCTATTTTTTCTCTCTATTTTACCCTTTTTTATTTTTTTCCCTTTTTTATCTCTATTTTATCTCCAAAATTTTATCTCTCATTTTATCTCTCTTTTTTATCCTTTTTTTTTTATTTTCATTTTATCTCCTAATCTCTCTATTTTATCTCCTTTTTTTATCTCCTATTTTTCTCTTTTTTATCTCTTTTTTTTTATCTCTCTTTTTTTATCTCTTTTTTACTCTATTTTTTTCTCTATTTTATCTTATTTATTCTCTATTTATCTTATTTTTATCTCTTTTTTCTCTCTTTTTATCTCTCTTTTTACTCTATTTTATCTCTTATTTTTATCCCCTATTTATCTCATTTTACTCTCTATTTTTTCTTATTTTATCTCTCTTTTTTTTATTCTTCTTTATTTTATCTCTATTTTATCTCCTTTTTTTATCTCTTTTTTTATCTCTCTATTTTATCTCTCTATTTTATCTCTCTATTTTTATCTCTCTATTTTTATCTCTCTTTTTATTCCTATTTTTTTTTCTCTTTTTTATCTTCTTTTTTTATCTTATTTTATTCTCTTTTATCTCTCTATTACTCCTAATTTATCTCTTTTTATCTTATTTTATCTCTCTTTTTTTTTTCCCTTATTTTATCTTCTATTTTATCTCTTTTTTTTTATCTCTTTTTTTATCTTCAATTTTTTCTCTTTTTTACTCTCTTTTTTTATCTCTATTTTATCTCTCTATTTTATCTCTCTATTTTCATCTCTCTATTTTATCTCTATTTTTTATCTCTATTTTCATCTCTCTATTTTATCTCTATTTTATCTCTATTTTCATCTCTCTATTTTATCTCTCTATTTTTATCTCTCGGATTAGAAAGGGAAATATGATATAGGGAAGAAGAGGAGGGGAAAAAGGGGGAAAGGAGGGGAAAAAGGGGGGAAAAGGGGGGAAGTTGGAGGATTCGTAGGAGGGGAGGTAGGGGTATTAGGCCGCCATTTTGTCTGTCTTGCACTCCCCCTCCCCCCCCTTCTCCCCTCACATCCTCGCCCCCCTCACCCCCAATTGGCCTAAGGGGAAATAAAAAGGGGGATTTGGTTATGGGGGTGTTGCGAAGGGGCGAATTCAAAACATCATTTTAACTTTTCTCCTCTTCTCCCCCTTTTCTCTCTCTTCCCCTTCTTCTCTTCCTCTCTCTCTCTCTCTCTCTCTCTCTCTCTCTCTCTCTCTCTCTCTCTCTCTCTCTCTCTCTCTCTATTTAAATATAGTTACTTATTACGTATACAAGGACTCGATCAACAGCTGTAATTAAGACCACTACATTCTATCAATTACATAAAACTCAGAATAAATTTATAGATAGAATAGAATAAAATAGAAATATAGAAATATAAATGTTAAATAGAATGTAAATCAATAAACTTGATACAAAAATAAAGGGTTTAGGAAAGGGTCTATCAGGGTAACAAGTATATCACAATTATATGTTTTGATTAATAGAATTGTAAACTTTAATTTCCACTAAATTGTTTATATTTTTATTTTATTTTTATTTTTATTTTTTCTCCCGCCTCTACTTATCACTATTACTTCTTATCCATCATTACTATCAACATTATTACTATTATTTGTGTCATTATTATCAGTGTTGGTATTATTGTTTGTTTAATATCTTACTTTTTCTTTTTCATCCTCTTATCAATATTATTTTCATGGCTATCAACATTGTTACTATTATTATTGTTATTATTATCAGTGCTGTTGTTATTCTTGGATTGCTAAGACTCCCTTTGTTATTATCATATTAATTATCAGCAGTGTTATTCTTGGATTGATAAAACTCCCTTAAAAAAATTATAGACATAATCTTTATTCTCTTTCTTTTCTTTTCATAGAGTCGTGGTAAGTTAATCAAATGTTAACCTTGAGGCCCAGAAGGTAATTTTCATTGTAATATGGGTACCATTAGATGATTTTCATAGATATAAGCAACATTTTATAGATAATATGACCTATTTAGTATCCTTGTCCATAAGCTAATTTGGTATATTAAGTCACATTTCGTAATTTTATGGCTAACAACAAACGATTTTATATAGCAAAGGAAAGATCTGGGCGTTAAGTTAAAAAAACCTTCAATTTTATGGTTCCTCTTTCATTCCATTGTTTTATAGGGTTTTTTAGGGTGAGTTAAGCAAAGATGGGAATAGGAAGGAAGGCAGGCGAGTGTGTTATCAAGCCTACAGTAATACGGGAGGAGGCCTTTTCTCCTCTGCCAAGGTCAAACGCTAATGACGGATTGTTAAGATAATGACACACACGAGAGGTGACGAGGCGGAGAGGCAGGGAAGTGAACTGACGCAGAACAAAGGAAAGTAAGGAGAAAAATACTCAAACAGACCATAGTATATCAAATTAACTGAGGAAGAAAAATACTCAGACCTCATATAATATACGAGTAACTATTAAGAATTACATACGAAGAAAATGAAGATATGCAGTAGGTTTAAAAAAATGTGTTTCTGAGGGAGGAAAAATGAACTGAGGCAGAAGAAAGGAAACAAAAAAAGAAATATTCAAACTAACGTCATAGAATATTTGAATAACTTATTAAAGATTACATACGAAGAGGATGAAGGTATATAGGCCTAGTAGGTTAAAAAAAGGTGTTTCTGATGGTGAAAAAATGAACTGAGGCAGAAGAAAGGAAACAAAAAAAGAAATACTGAAACTAACATCCTAGAATATTCGAATAACTATTTAGAATTACATACGAAGAGGATGAAGTCAAGTTAAAAGTAGTAGTTAGTTAGTTAGTTAAAAGTACTTAATTCATAGTAGGGTAAAAAAAAATGTTTCTGTGGATAAAATGAGAAAGAAATGTATGGTATGAAAAGACTTAGTTGAAATATAATGAAAAAAAAGAAAATTACCCTGTATAATATATGATGAAATGAAAGAAATAGAGCGAAAAGATAGTATTAAAAGAAGAAAATAGATGAAAATTAGGACAGAAAAGAGAGAAGCAAGGGTAGAAGAAAGAAGGACAAGAAGAGAATGAGACAATAAAAGAAATGTGAAAATAGAAAAGAGAGAGAGTGAGGAGAGAATTAATGAGGTGTGAAGATGTTTGATGAGGAAGGAAGGGTAGAGAGAGAAGACGAGGGGAGGAGGGAGGAGAAGGAAGGAACAAAGATGGAGGGAGAAGAAGAAAAAAACATGGAAATAAAATGAGTCGGAAAATGAGAAGGTGATAACATGCGATTCGACCATGAAGTGTGAATGATGTGACCTTGGAATACTGCGTCACATCTCTCTCTCTCTCTCTCTCTCTCTCTCTCTCTCTCTCTCTCTCTCTCTCTCTCTCTCTCTCTT
>JACEEZ010023361.1:584711-592211 GCA_016584305.1 Chionoecetes opilio
ATTTAATGTTTGATAATTATTTATGTTAGGTGTGGAATATTTTTTTTTTTTATGGTAGACTATATTTAAAGAAATTTTATGGGTGTTTTTTTTTATTTTTTTTTTACATATACAATGGTTACTAATTTTGTATGTCTAGTATTTTACGTAAGTCCAATTTGCTAAGAACCTATTTCTAATTTGTAAGTTGATAAGCTGACACAAATCCAAGGAAATTTATCTCATGTACAATATTATCCATGCCAAAACTCAAACCAGATTATAAATTACAACGAATACCATACATTAACTCCTTGAGGCCCAGAACGTAATTTCCATTGTAATTTGGGTACCATTAGACGATTTTTAGTGACTATAAGCAATATTTTATAGATATGACCTGTTTAGTATCCTTGTCGACTAACTAATTTGGTATATTAAGTGACTTTTCGTAATTTTATGGCTCGACAACATACAATTTTTTATAGGAAAGGAAAGATCTGGGTGTGAAGGGGTTAAATACATTACAATAAGCTAACCTCTTAACAAATAATTCTCAATAAACTAAATAAAAGTCAGTGCATCAAACATAGCAAGACAAGAATTCTATAATGTAACACTGCGTCATATTCTCAAATCATTATAAACATTGCGAAAATTTGCAAATCGTACAGTGTGTTGAGGTCACGTAATATATTCGTCAAGGTCATGGCGTCTGGTTAAGGTAATGAGGGGTTGGGCAGGTCAGGGGGGTTGTGCAGGACGCTTTGATGGGGTGACTCTGAGTAAGGACGAGGGGGGAGGGTTGAAGGGGGAAGGTAAGGACGAAGGGGGAGGTTAAGGACGAAGGGGGAAGTTAAGGACGAAGGGGGAAGATAAGAACGAAGGGGGAAGTTAAGGACAAAGGGGGAGAGTTGAAGGGGGAAGGTAAGGACGAAGGGGGAGGGTTGAAAGGGGAAGGTAAGGACGAAGAGGGGGGGTTGAAGGGGGAAGGTAAGGACGAAGGGGGAGGGTAAGGACGAAGGGGGAAGTTAAGGACGAAGGGGGAAGTTAAGGACGAAGGGGAGGGTTGAAGGGGGAAGGGGGAGGGTTGAAGGGGGAAGGTAAGGACGAAGGGGGAAGGTGGAAGGGAAGGTAAGAAGAGAAAGTGATCGTCTATAGATAGTCTATTTTTTTGAACGAGGCGAAAATTCAATTATAACTATATACTATAACACTACTAACACTATACTAACTATAGTATTGATTCCTCCCTCCCTTCTTCTTTCCCTCCCTCTTTCCCCTTCCTTTCCCTTCCTTTCCTCCCTCTCTTCTTCTTTCTCTCCCTCATTCTTCCCCCTTCCTCTCCTCCCTCCCTTCTTTTTCCCCTTCCTTCTCCGCCCTTCTTCCTTCTCTCTCTCTGTCTCTCCTGAAATAGCATCAACAAATATCATACTATATCTATGCTCACCACCTTCACACCTGCCCATAAAAACAGTATACAAATCACCAGCCGTGACCCGTGACCCGTGACCTCGCCTGACATTCACCTGAGAAACATGTATTTTTTAAAGCATGTCACAATGTAAAAAAAAGATTTGTCCACCTTGAAAAATAACTGGATGTTTTTTCTATTCTTATATGTTGTTAGATTTCACTCGCTGCAACACTATGATATGTATGTAAGTGAAAAAAATGTAGGTTAGGTTAGGGTAGTTGAGGCTTAGGTTTAGTTAGGTTAGGTTAGGTTTTGGTTTTGGTTAGGTTAGGTTAGGTTAGGTTAGTTTGGGTTTGGGTTTGGTTTGGTTAGGTTAGGTTAAGTTAGGTTACTTTGGGTTTGGTTTGGTTTGGTTTGGTTTGGTTGGTTAGGTTAGGTTAGTTTGGTTTAGGTTTTGGTTAGGCTAGGTTAGTTTGGGTTGGGTTGGGTTGGGTTAGGTTAGGTTAGGTTAGGTTAGGTTAATTTGGGTTGGGTTGGGTTGGGTTGGGTTAGGTTAGGTTAGGTTAGGTTAGGTTAGGTTAATTTGGGTTGGGTTTGGTTAGGGGTTTGGTTAGGTTAGGTTAGGGTAGTTTGGGTTTGGTTTGGTTTGGTTTGGTTTGATTAGGTTAGGTTAGGTTAGATCTTCAGGCATGTAGAAGAAGAACAAGAACAACAGCAAGAACAGCAACAAATATAGAGGAGAGAATAGAAAGGTGATACGAAGAAGGAAAAAATAATGAGAAGTAGATGAAAAATAAAGAAAGAGAAAGAAGTAGAGGAGGAGGAAAGAACAGCAAATAGATAAGAGAAGAGACTGAAAAGATGATAAGAAGATGTAGAAAAGAAGGACGAGAAGAAGAAGGAGATGAAAAATAAAGAAGGAGAAAGAAGTAGAGGAGAAGAAGGTGTAGAAAAAGAAAGGAAAAGAAGGAGAGGGAGGACGAGGAGAAAGAGGAGATGAAAAATAAAGAATGGGAAGGAAGTAAAGGAGGAGGAGAAGGCAAAGGAATAGGAAGGAGAAGAAGGAGAGAGAGAAAGAGGGAGGCCATTGATCTCCAGAAAGCGGGGAACTAGTCTTGCGGATGATAAACGAGGAAGAGTAAGAAAAGAACTGATAATTCTAATATAAAATTGCAAGCATTTGTATTCCTCACAGAGAGAGAGAGAGAGAGAGAGAGAGAGAGAGAGAGAGAGAGAGAGAGAGAGAGAGAGAGAGAGAGAGAGAGAGAGAGAGAGAGAGTTCACGCGTTCTCTAATCTAACCCTGACGAGTAGACCAAACAGACAGACAGACAGACAGACAGGAAGTATGGCAGACATGCAGAGAGACGGATGGTTAGGCAGACAGGATAGACAGAAAGTAAGCAAGTGATCAGTAAACAGACAGACAGACAAGACAGAGGAAAACAGACTAACACGATAATGAAAGTTATGGAATGAGAGAGAGAGAGAGAGAGAGAGAGAGAGAGAGAGAGAGAGGAGGGGAGAGACGAGAGACAAGAGATGAAGAGGAGAGAGAGAGAGAGAGAGAGGAACGAGAACGAGAGAGCAAACGAAAAAAGGAAAGAAAACAAAATAAAGAACCTTGGATAGACAGACCTTTTGACAGATTATCAGACGGACGGACAGACGAGAGAGAGAGAGAGAGAGAGAGAGAGAGAGACACAGACGAGGAGAAACTAAAGAACTGGGATAGACAGACTTTTGAAGATAAGACGGAGGAAGACGAGAGAGAGAGAGAGAGGAGAGGAGAGAGAGAGAGAGAGAGAGAGAGAGAAAGCCAGGTCCCAGACAGTGTTTAGCCCTATCCTTCACCCAACAGTATTGAGCGCCGCTACACACACGTGGGGCATTTTTCAATTAGCTATGCAATCCCCGGGACACACCTGAACATAAAGCAGTGAGAATGTGTAATCTCTTCACATTACTCATACCGCACACTCGAGTAGTCCCCACCCCCACTACCTCTCTCTCTCTCTCTCTCTCTCTCTCTCTCTCTCTCTCTCTCTCTCTCTCATCTACATACGCACGGGAACGCAACCTATATGCTTTTATTTGAGTCTTAGTGGTTGGCTGGTTGGTGTTTTCCGGTGTGGCGCGGCGGTGGTGGTCGGAGGCCGGCGGTGCAGCTCTGAGAAGGGGTTATAACTTCACCCCCAGCTAGAGATAATCACCGCTCCAGTGTTTCCATAAGAACAGGCGGCCGCTGAGATTGGACCGGGCTATAAACTCCCCTAATCTGTACCTCAACTCCAAGACTGATTGATGGACTGGCCTCGTCAACTTTTTTTTTTATGATATGTAGTGACGCGTTGCAGCTTTTTTTTTTTTTTTTACTTTTTTTTTTTTTTTTTTTTTTTTGTATCGTCAGCCAGGCTTCACTTGCTCTTTTAGGATGATGGTAACTTATTCTTATTTATTGTGGGATGTTCTTTTATCTAGAGACTGGATACTTTTGTGTATTTATATATATACTTATTCCTCCTTACACTTATCTTTACGAGGGAGACGGAGGGAGAGGCAGACAGACAGACAGACAGGGACGTGGGAAGAGGTTTGAAGGACCAACTTTTTTTAAACACGCCTCACAAATCACTCATATTATTAGAAAAAAAAATGGTACTTAACCCAAACATTATATATTTTTCTTAAGGCAGACAAATCTAAAGAAAATTATATGAAACGTAAAACAATCGAACAAGTTTTATTGCAGAGAGAGAGAGAGAAGAGAGAGAGAGAGAGAGAGAGAGAGAGAGAGAGAGAGAGAGAGAGAGAGAGAGAGAGAGAGAGAGAGAGAGAGAAAGAGAGAAAGAGAGAGCGAGAGCGAGAGCGAGAGAGAGAGAGAGAGAGAGAGAGAGAGAGAGGGTAAGATACACAACATTACATCTTTACATGCTCTAGTAAATTGAGCTGAACAAATGATGGTCTTATACACACACTCTATTCTCCGTCCCGCCTTTCCCGCCAATAACACAACACCCCTTCCCCCCCAACACCCCTCCCCCCTCCCTCCACCCCCAATACACCCTCCCCCCCTCCCTCCACCCCCACACCCAAACACACACCCCTACACAGCACCCCTTCCCCTCCCACCCCCAACACCCCTCCCCCCCTCCCTCCACCCCCACAACCAAACACCCTCCCTCCCCCCCTTCCCTCCCCCCCTCCCTCCCTCTCCCTCCCTCCACTACCCAGGTGTTTCTGTTATCAATTAGCCACAAAGCACACCTGAAAACACACCTCCCTCATCTCCACACCTGATGAATAACTCCCCTCAGACACCCACTCCCCTCCTTCCCCTTTCCCCCTTTCCCCTCATTCCCCTCCCACCCAAAAAAACAACACCCAGAAATTCCTAAAACTTAAAGAATGACAAATTGACAACATGAATCATTTTTCCAGGACAGTTTTTGGTGACGGCAGGAAACTGGTCGACTTTTTTTTTTTTTTTTTTTTTTTTTTTTTTTTTTTTTTTTTTTTTTTTTTTTTTGAGTTCAGAGACGCCCAAGCAAATTCTGAATGTTTCGTCAAGACTTAAATAAACACGATAAGGTTTCTCTTCTCCTGCTTCCCTCCCTTCCTCCTCCTCCCTCCTCCTCGGGTATTGATAGTGTCCTGCGAATTCATATTTAGTCCCCCGGATCGATTAGTTGTAGTGGTAGTGGTAGTTGTAGTTAGTATATTTCATACCCTATCTTTCTGCACTACGAAACTTCCATGTTCCTATCTTCTTTAGGGACATGGTATAATTTTCCAACTGTTTTCTTACAAGTAGTTGATAGTTAGTAGTATGTAGTTTCAGCAGATACGCTCGTCATGGACCAATAGGTCTCCTGGTGTCTGTTATTCCTATGTAATCCTATGTAATCCTCTCCTCCTCCTCCTCCTCCTCCTCCTCCTCCTCCTCCTTCCCTTCCTTTCCTTCTCTTTCATCACTCATGCATCCCAACACACACTCTCTCTCTCTCTCTCTCTCTCTCTCTCTCTCTCTCTCTCTCTCTCTCTCTCTCTCTCTCTCTCTCTCTCTCTCTCTCTCTCTCTCTCTCTCTCTCTCTCTCTCTCTCTCTCTCTCTCTCTCTCTTCTTTATGTGACTAAAAAGGAAGAGGGAGAAAATAAGGGCGTTGCATACTTTATATTGTTAATGGATTCTTAGTAACCGAGTGTGTTATTGTCTTAGGTAAGGTTGTCCCTGTAGATGACTTTGGAGGAACTGTGGTGGAGGGTGATGAGAGAGAGAGAGAGAGAGAGAGAGAGTATAGTATAGCCAAAGATAGTTTTCAGTAGTCCAGCTGAAGTCCCGACTGTAAAACTTATAAGAAATCATCCATCAAGTAAAGAGAGAGAGAGAGAGATACTGATAAATTTATTGGCCCATTCAATACATTGGAATACTTATGAGTACATATAATATTTTTGTAAAGGCTCGGTCTGTTGAGCCGAAGCTCTTATACAGACCTGTAAATTCATTCATTAGTGCCGACAAACTCATTTATTAGGCCTAATATATTATAAGGCTACTCTACCCAACCGTAATTCCCACAATGACTATATACTGTATATACTAAGAAATATGTATAATACACATATATGACATAGACAATACAACGAAAATTAGAATATTGCACATACGATACTATTCGTATACTATATTATATACAAGCTGCATATATATACACAATTTCACATACACACACTTACATATATATATATATATATATATATAGAAACACATACACACAACTACTACACTCAAATACATACACTCGAAACACTCTGACAATACAAACTAGTAATCACTGAACAAGAGAGAGAGAGAGAGAGAGAGAGAGAGAGAGAGAGAGAGAGAGAGAGAGAGAGAGAGAGAGAGAGAGAGAGAGAGATTTATAGGGGGAGACTGAAAAGTATGTAGACATTGTAGAAGAAGAAGGGTAATATGTTATTCCTTTATCACAACTATTACTTTTTAGTCATAGTTGTGGGTGTTTTTACCTAGATTGAATTATTTCCCTTAATTTTCTATGATTTTGATTTCATTACTGATCTGGTTTTTTCTCTTTTTACAGGATTTAAGGAGAACCGAGGGAGCCCCATAGGATCCAAGGTAAGACTATATAATTATTGATGAGGATAAGGAGAGGGATGATGCTATGCTCTATGCTATGATGCTATGCTATGATGCTATGATGCTATGCTCTATGCTATGCTGCTATGATGCTATGCTCTATGCTATGATGCTATGCTCTATGCTATGCTCTATGCTATGATGCTATGCTGCTATGATGCTATGCTATGATGCTATGCTCTGCTATGCTGCTATGTTCTATGCTATGATGCTATGCTCTATGCTATGATGCTATGGTCTATACTATGCTGCCATGATACTATGTTCTATGCTATGCTGCTATGATGCTATGTTCTATGCTATGCTGCTATGCTCTATTGATTATATTTATTGAAGTCAGAGACGAAGCATAGTAAGGTAAAGGCGAACGAGGAGGAAAAGTAGAAATCTCAGGTGTTGTTTATAATTGTCTATGATTCAGTATTTCGTCTGTTTCCTTGTTAGCATCATATCTGCATCTTCTTCTTCTTATTATTATTATTGTTGTGACCTTTGACGCTTAGTATCGCTTCATTGGTCCTCTTCAACTTAGCATCCTTAGTTAACAGATTTGCCAACTCTTCCCTTGGTTATTTCACCTGGGATACTAAAACATTTTCATTAGTTTTCGGTCCTTATGCTGACATCCTAATTCATTGTCTCTTTCGTGTTCTTTTCTCCCAAATCAAAATCGCTATATACTCGATGCTGACTTTCTCCTCATACAATGGTTGTTATGATGGCTAATTGGCTTGTTGATACACTCGATGAGCAAAACTCCCTCATAAATTTGCCTCATCATATAAGAACATAAGAAAATAAGGAAGCTACAAGAGGCCGTGAGACCTACACGAGGTAGTTCGGAGTTCCTGTTACTTAACTCTACCCTACATCCACCTCTCTTCCCCATCCATGAATTTATCCAGACTTCTTTTAAAGACCCCAATAGACTCCGCATTGACCA
>JACEEZ010023361.1:597211-694711 GCA_016584305.1 Chionoecetes opilio
CAACTCCAAAAACCCTCTCTTAGCATTCTAGAGCCTGAAAAAACCCTCTCTTAGCATTCTAGAGCCTGAAAAAACCCTCTCTTAGCATTCTAGAGCCTGAAAAAACCCTCTCTTAGCATTCTAGAGCCTGAAAAAACCCTCTCTTAGCATTCTAGAGCCTGAAAAAGCCCTCTCAGCATTCTAGAGCCTGAAAAAAACCCTCTCTTAGCATTCTAGAGCCTGAAAAAACCCTCTCTTAGCATTCTAGAGCCTGAAAAAACCCTCTCTTAGCATTCTAGAGCCTGAAAAAACCCTCTCTTAGCATTCTAGAGCCTGAAAAAACCCTCTCTTAGCATTCTAGAGCCTGAAAAAACCCTCTCTTAGCATTCTAGAGCCTGGAAAAACCCTCTCCTAGCATTCTCGAGCCTGAAAAAACCCTCTCTTAGCATTCTAGAGCCTGAAAAAACCCTCTCTTAGCATTCTAAGCTGAAAACTCTCGTGATAACAAAACCTCTCTTAGCATTCTAGAGCCTGAAAAAACCCTCTCTTAGCATTCTAGAGCCTGAAAAAAAACCCTCTCTTAGCATTCTAGAGCCTGAAAAAAACCCTCTCTTAGCATTCTAGAGCCTGAAAAAACCCTCTCTTAGCATTCTAGAGCCTGAAAAAACCCTCTCTTAGCATTCTAGAGCCTGAAAAAGCCCTCTCTCAGCATTCTAGAGCCTGAAAAAACCCTCTCTTAGCATTCTAGAGCCTACCTAGACACCAGGACCCACGCCAACAACATCACCTCACCCACACCATTAACCCCTTGAGGCCCACAAGCGTAATTTCCATTGTAATTTGGATAACCATTAGACAATTTTAATGAATGTATGCAATATTTTAATAGACATGACCTGCTTAGTATCCTTGCCCACTAGTTAATTTGGTATATTCAGTTACCTTTTGTAATTTTATGGCTAACAACAGACGATTTTTTTATACCAAAGGAAAGATCTGGGCGTGAAGGGGTTACAGAGTGTATCTTTTACGCCGTGTGATTCAACCTGGTGAGCTTTGTGACGATTAATCACAACTAAACTCACCTGAATAACTGAATTAAAAAAACTTCACTGAAATGGAGAGAGAGAGAGAGAGGGAGGGGGGACTTGGAATGATATGCAGACGTGCGACAATTTTTTTTCTCTTCTCTCTCTCTCTCTCTTCTCTCTCTCTCTCTCTCTCTCTCTCTCTCTCTCTCTCTCTCTCTCTCTCTCTCTCTCTCTCTCTCTCTCTCTCTCTCTCTCTCTCTCTCTTAGTTCCATCACATGTTGCAAAATCTCTTTATTTCCTCCTCATTCTCCTCTTCGAAGTAATTTACGTGGGTCTCTCCAATCTAACTGAAGTCCATTATCCTTTTAGAAAATAATACTTTGAACCCAAGAACCACCAGATTCCTTCGTTACTAGGTCTCTTGATAGTGATAGGCCTCTTTATCCTACTTATTGTCGTGAATATCTGGCTACCGTACTATGCCTTACCTGATAAACTGTAGATCACCTTAAAAAAGAACACGATTTCCATATATAAGTTCCTCTAAGAGCCTTTCTTCTTTATTTTCTTGTTCTATCTCCCGTCGGTGAGAGTTAGTAGGGACAATATAATGATGTTTTTTTGGACCTTCACATCGCGTGATATTCCCCTCATGAAGACCAATTTCATCCCGGACACATTAGATTAGTCCCCCAAGTCACACATTAACTCCACTGGAAAGGAACTGAGGGTGGGAGGGGGGAGAGAGAGAGAGAGAGGAGAGAGAAGAGAGAGAGAGAGAGAGAGAGGAGAGAGAGAGAGAGAGGAGAGAGAGAAGAAGAGAGCACATACAGACAGACAGAAAGACAAGAGGACAAAACTAACAAAGAGACAGCTGAACGAGGACAAGACTAAAAAGAGACAGCTGAACAGAGACAAACTAACAAAGAGACAGCTGAAGCAGAGACAAGACTAAAAGAGACAGCTGAACAGAGACAAAACAACAAAGAGACAGCTGACCAGAGACAAAACTAACAAAGAGACAGCGAACAGAGACAAGACTAACAAAGAGACAGCTGAACGAACAAGACTAACAAGAACACTGAACAGAGACAAACTCATAAAGAGACAGCTAACAGAGACAAACTACAAAGAGACAGCTGATCAGACAAAACTAAAAGAGACAGCTGAACAGAGACAAAACTAAAAGAACAGCTGAATCATAGACAGAAACTAACAAGAGCCGCTGAACAGAGCAATAATCAGAAAGCGACGAGGAATAACTAGAGACATGACAAGACAAAACTAATGAGAGACAGCTGAACGAGACAAACTAAAAAGAACAGCTGAATAGCACAGACTACAAGAGACAGCTGAACAGAGACAAAACTATAAATACAGCTGAAAGAGGCTATAACTAACAAAGGGAGACAGCGAAGAGGGACAAATAGTAAAGAGATGAAGAGCCTCAAGCGACAGCAAAAGAGAAGCATGAAAGAGCAAATCAAAGAGAGCTGACCGGACACTAGTAAGAGACAGTGACAGAGACAACTAACAAGAGACAGCTGAACAGAGACAAAACTAAAGAGACAGCGGGGAACAGAGACAAAACTAAGCAAGAGAGAGCTGAGACAGAGGAAGAAAACGAGAAGAGACAGCTGAGACAGCACTACAGGACAGACAGAAAGCAAAGACAAAACTAACAAAGAGACAGCTGAACAGAGACAAAACTAGTAAAGAGACAGCTGAACAGAGACAAAACTAACAAAGAGACAGCTGAACAGAGACAAAACTAACAAAGAGACAGCTGAACAGAGACAAAACTAACAAAGAGACAGCTGAACAGAGACAAAACTAACAAAGAGACAGCTGAACAGAGACAAAACTACAAAGAGACAGCTGAACAGAGACAAAATAACAAAGAGACAGCTGAACAGACAGACAAGACTAACAAAGAGACAGCTGAACAGAGACAAAACTAACAAGAGACGTGAACGAGACAAACTAACAAAGAACACTGAACAGAGACAAGACTAACAAAGAGACAGCTGAACGAGCAAAACTAAAAAGAGACAGCTGACCAGAGACAAGACTAACAAAGAGACAGCTGAACAGAACAAAACAAAGAAAGAGACAGCTGAACAGAGACAAAACTAACAAAGAGACAGCTGAACAGAGACAAAACTACAAGAGACAGCTGAACAGAGACAAACTAACAAAGAGGACAGCTGAACAGAGACAAAACTAACAAAGAGACAGCTGAACAGAGACAAAACTAACAAAGAGACAGCTGAACAGAGACAAAACTAACAAAAGACAGTGAACAGAGAAAACTAAAAAGAGACAGCTGAACAGAGCAAAACTAACAAAGAGACAGCTGAACAAGAACAAAACTAACAAAGAGACAGCTGAACAGAGACAAAACTAACAAAGAAACAGCTGACAGAGACAAGACTAACAAAGAGACAGCTGACGAAAACTAGACAAAGAACTAATACAAACTAACAAAGACGTACAGCTGAACAGAGACAAACAAAACTAACAAAGAGACAGCTGAACAGAGACAAAACTAAAAAAGAGACAGCTGAACAGAGACAAAAACTAACAAGAGGACAGCTGAACAGAGACAAGACTAACAAAGAGACAGCTGAACAGAGACAAAACTAACAAAGAGACAGTTGAACATGGACAAAACTAACAAAGAGACAGCTGAACAGAGACAAAACTAACAAAGAGACAGCTGAACAGAGACAAAACTAACAAAGAGACAGCTGAACAGAGACAAAACTAAAAGAGACAGCTGAACAGAGACAAAACTAACAAAGAGACAGCTGAACAAACAAAACTAACAAAGAGACAGCTGAACGGAAAAGAGACAGGAAGAACAAAAAAAAGACAGCTGAACAGAGACAAGAAACAAAAGAGGACAGCTCAACAGAGACAAAACTAAAAAGAGACAGCTCAACAGAGACAAAACTAGTAAAGAGACAGCTGAACAAACAAAACTAAAAAGAGACAGCTGAACAGAGACAAAAACTAACAAAGAAACAGCTGAACAGAACAAGACTAACAAAGAGACAGCTGAACAGAGACAAGACTAACAAAGAGACAGCTGAACAGGGGACAAAACTATAAAGAACAGCTGAACAGACAAACTAACAAAGAGACAGCTGAACAGAGACAAAGACTAACAAAGAGACAGCTGAACAGAGACAAAACTAACAAAGAGACAGCTGAACAGAGACAAAACTAACAAAGAAAAGACAGCTGAAAAACAGGAAGACAAGACTAACAAAGAGACAGCTGAACAGAGACAAAACTAACAAAGAGACAGTTGAACATGACAAAAAAAAGGACAAGACTAAACAAAGAGACAGCTGAACAGAGACAAACTAACAAAGAGACAGCTGAACAGAGACAAACTAAAAAAGAGACAGCTGAACAGAGACAAAACTAACAAAGAGACAGCTGAACAGAGACAAAACTAACAAAGAGACAGCTGAACAGAGACAAAACTAACAAAGAGACAGCTGAACAGAGACAAAACTAACAAAGAGACAGCTGAACAGAGACAAAACTAACAAGAGACAGCTGAACAGAGACAAAACTAGTAAAAGAGACAGCTGAACAGAGCAAAACTAACAAAGAGACAGCTGAACAGAGACAAAACTAGTAAAGAGACAGCTGAACAGGGGACAAACTAACAAAGAGACAGCTGAACAGAGACAAACTAAAAGAGACAGCTGAACAGAGACAAACTAACAAAGAGACAGCTGAACAGAGACAAAACTAACAAAGAGACAGCTGAACAGAGACAAAAACTAACAAAGAGACAGCTGAACATAGACAAAACTACAAAAGACAGCTTAACAGAGGCAAAGACTAACAAAGAGACAGCTGAACAGACAAAACTAACAAAGAGACAGCTGAACAGAGGACAAAACTAACAAAGAGACAGCTGAACAGGACAAGACTAACAAAGAGACAGCTGAACAGAGACAAAACTATAAAGAGACAGCTGAACAGAGGACAAAACTAACAAAGAGACAGCTGAACAGAAGACAAAACTAACAAAGAGACAGCTGAACAGAGACAAAACTAAAGAGACAGCTGAACAGAGGCAAGACTAACAAAGAGACAGCTGAACGAGAACAAACTATAAAGAGACAGCTGAACAGACAAAACTAACAGACAGCTGAACAGAGAGCAAAACTAACAAGAAGACTGACATGAACAGAGACAAAACTAACAAAGAGACAGCTAGCAGAGATCAAAACAAAAACTAAAGAGACAGCGTGAACAGAGACAAAACTAACAAAGAGACAGCTGAACAGAGACAAAACTAACAAAGAGACAGCTGAACAGACAAAACTAACAAAGAGACAGCTGAACAGAGGCAAAACTAACAAAGAGACAGCTGAACAGAGACAAAACTAACAAAGAGACAGCTGAACAGAGACAAAACTAGTAAAGAGACAGCTGAACAGAGGCAAGACTAACAAAGAGACAGCTGAACATAAACAAAACTAGTAAAGAGACAGCTGAACAGAGACAAAACTAACAAAGAGACAGCTGAACAGAGACAAAACTAGTAAAGAGACAGCTGAACAGAGACAAAACTAACAAAGAGACAGCTGAACAGAGACAAAACTAACAAAGAGACAGCTGAACAGAGGCAAAACTAACAAAGAGACAGCTGAACAGAGACAAACTATAAAGAAGACAGCTGAACAGAGGCAAAACTAACAAAGAGACAGCTGAACAGAGACAAAACTAACAAAGAGACAGCTGAACAGAGACAAAACTAACAAAGAGACAGCTGAACAGAGACAAAACTAACAAAGAGACAGCTGAACATAGACAAAACTAACAAAGAGACAGCTGAACAGAGGCAAAACTAACAAAGAGACAGCTGAACAGAGACAAAACTAACAAAGAGACAGCTGAACAGAGACAAAACTAGTAAAGAGACAGCTGAACAGAGGCAAGACTAACAAAGAGACAGCTGAACATAAACAAAACAAAGTAAAGAGAACAGCTGAACAGAGACAAAACTAACAAAGAGACAGCTGAACAGAGACAAAACTAACAAAGAGACAGCTGAACAGAGACAAAACTAACAAAGAGACAGCTGAACAGAGACAAAACTAGTAAAGAGACAGCTGAACAGAGACAAAACTAGTAAAGAGACAGCTGAACAGAGACAAAACTAACAAAGAGACAGCTGAACAGAAAAAAACTAACAAAGAGACAGCTGAACAGACAAGACTAACAAAGAGACAGCTGAAAAAGGACAAAACTAACAAAAGAAACAGCTGAACAGAGACAAGACTAACAAAGAGACAGCTGAACAGAGGCAAGACTAACACAAGAGACAGCTGAACAGAGACAAGACTAACAAAGAGACAGTGAACAGAGACAAAACAAACCCAAAGAGACAGCTGAACAGAGAAAAAGACTAAAAAGAGACAGCTGAACAGAGACAAAACTAACAAGAGACAGCTGAACAGAGACAAAACTATAAAGAGACAGCTGACCAGAGGCAAAACTAACAAAGAGACAGCTGAACAGAGAAAACTAACAAGAGACAGCTGAACAGAGACAAGACTAATAAAAAGACAGCTGAACAGAGACAAGACTAACAAAGAGACAGCTGAACAGAGACAAAACTAAAAGGGAGACAGCTGAACAGAGGACAAAACTAACAAGGAGACAGCTGAACAGAGACAAGACTAACAAAGAGACAGCTGAACAGAGACAAAACTAACAAGGAGACAGCTGAACAGAGACAAGACTAACAAAGAGACAGCTGAACAGAGACAAAACTAACAAAGAACAGCTGAACAAGACAAACTAACAAAGAGACAGCTGAACAGAGACAAGACTAACAAAGAGACAGCTGAACAGAGACAAAACTAACAAAGAGACAGCTGAACAGAGACAAAACTAACAAGGAGACAGCTGAACAGAGACAAAACTAACAAAGAGACAGTTTGAACAGAGACAAAACTAACGAAAAAGACAGCTGAACAGAGACAAAACTAACAAAGACAAAGCTGAACAGAGACAAACTAAAAAAGGAGACAGCTGAACAGAGACAAAACTAACAAGAGACAGCTGAACAGAAGGACAAAACTAACAAAAAACAGCTGAACAAAAGACAAAACTAACAAAGAGACAGCTGAACAGAGACAAGACTAACAAAGAGACAGCTGAACAGAGACAAAACTAAAAAAGAGACAGCTGAACAGAGACAAAGACTAACAAAGAGACAGCTGAACAGAGACAAAACTAAAAAAGAGACAGCTGAACAGAGACAAGACTAACAAAGAGACAGCTGAACAGAGACAAAATTAACAAAGAGACAGCTGAACAGAGACAAATAACAAAGAGACAGCTGAACAGAGACAAACTAGTAAAGAGACAGCTGAACAGAGACAAAAACTAACAAAGAGACAGCTGAACAGACAAAACTAAAAAAGAGACAGCTGAACAGAGACAAAACTAACAAGAGACAGCTGAAACAAACAGAGACCAAAAAAACTAACGAAGAGACAGCTGAACAGAGACAAAACTAACAAAGAGACAACTGAACAGAGACAAACTAACAAAGAGACAGCTGAACAGAGACAAAACTAACAAGAGAGACAGTTGAACAGAGGACAAGACTAACAAAAGAGACAGCTGAACAGAAACAAAACTAACAAAGAACAGCTGAACAGAGACAAGACTAACAAAGAGACAGCTGAACAGAGACAAAACTAACAAAGAGACAGCTGAACAGAGGCAAAACTAACAAAGAGACAGCTGAACAGAGACAAAACTAACAAAGAGACAGCTGAACAGAGACAAGACTAACAAAGAGACAGCTGAACAGAGACAAAACTAACAAAGAGACAGCTGAACAGAGACAAAACTAACAAAGAGACAGCTGAACAGAGACAAGACTAACAAAGAGACAGCTGAACAGAGACAAAACTAACAAAGAGACAGCTGAACAGAGACAAAACTAACAAAGAGACAGCTGAACAGAGACAAGACTAACAAAGAGACAGCTGAACAGAGACAAGACTAACAAAGAGACAGCTGAACAGAGACAAAACTAACAAAGAGACAGCTGAACAGAGACAAAACTAACAAAGAGACAGCTGAACAGAGACAAAACTAACAAAGAGACAGCTGAACAGAGACAAGACTAACAAAGAGACAGCTGAACAGAGACAAACTAACAAAGAGACAGCTGTAACAGAGACAAAACTAACAAAGAGACAGTTTGAACAAGAGACAAAAGACCTAACAAAGGAGACAGCTGAACAGAGGCAAAACTAACAAAGAGACAGCTGAACAGAGACAAACTAACAAAGAGACAGCTGAACAGAGACAAAACTAAAAAAGAGACAGCTGAACAGAGACAAACTAACAAAGAGACAGCTGAACAAAACAAGACTAACAAAGAGACAGCTGAACAGAGACAAAACTAACAAAGAAACAGCTGAACAGAGACAAAATTAACAAAGAGACAGCTGAACAGAGACAAAACTAACAAAGAGACAGCTGAACAGAGACAAAACTAACAAAGAAACAGCTGAACAGAGACAAGACTAACAAAGAAACAGCTGAACAGAGACAAAACTAACAAAGAGAACAGCTGAACAGAGACAAAACTAACAAAGAACAGCTGAACAGAGACAAAACTAACAAAGAAACAGCTGAACAGAGACAAGACTAACAACGGTCTAAGCTTCCATAACTCGTATTGTGATCTTAGAAGCACACCCATCACTGCGACACCTTATAAAAACCCTATGGCATTATGTTGAGTGTTAACCCCTTGAGGTCCAGAACGTAATTTTCCTTGTAATATAACCAGCATTCGACGATTTTAATGAACGTAAGGAATATTATATAGATGTGACCTGTTTAATACCCTTGCCCTTTAGCTAGTTTTGTTTATTTAGTTACTTTTTCGTAGTTTTATGGCTAAGAACAGACGATTTCATATAACAAAGGAAAGATCTGGGCTTGAAGGGGTTAATTTGCAGTCACCGTGTTAGAGGGATTTGAACTGTTATCTTGGTATAGAAGAGAAGTAATACTAAAGTTCATTTCTTATCTTACTCTTCATGCTATCTACGTATATAATATGAATACACAATCACAGACGGACGGGTGAACTATAGAGGGAGTGTTTCTATTTTTCCACATTCCTATACGACTTCATTTTTTTCAAGAGAGGAGTGACAAGACACCCTCCGAACTAAATTGACCCACGCCCCATTGTCATATTCTTTTATTGTCTTCTTTATAGGGATTGGCAATTAAGAGTTTTTTCTTTCTTTATTTGTTTGCCCTTGGCCAGTCCTTTGTGATATAAGAAGAAAAACTGGTATACATATTTTTACCTGCACTATATATAAATGGGTATGTATACATGTCCAATTGTGGTATGTTCTTTAGCTATAGACACTGGATAAACCAAACACTAAGTTCGCACACAAGTTTATTATGGCGGAAGTATGTATAAGTACAGCGGAGGAATGCCACGAGGATCACAGAGAGGAGGTGGTGTGCTCTCTGTGCCGGCTGGAGGGTAACTAGTGCACTATACGCACTCTTTCACTGGAAAAAATGCTATACATTTCTGTAAGGTACAAGAGAGCAATCACTCATAATAAAGTAATTGTACTGCGTTGGTACTTCAATTCTTTATATCGCTATTTGTGTTGTTCCATTGTGCTAAAACGCTGTACAGTTCTTTCCTGTCCAATATTCGGGTGGTTGAAATATGTCGTTTTGAAGCTTCTCAATGTCAGAAGTGAATTATTTGCATCACTAAATTTGCTAATAATTCACTATTATTCAGGTGTGTGTGTGTGTGTGTGGTGTGTGTGTGTGTGTGTGTGTGTGTGTGTGTGTCGTGGCGTCGTTTCCAGTCCACCTGCCCGTCGCTACCTGCCTACTATTACCCGCCAGAGAAGGTCGCCGTAATTGTAGAGAGGCTGCGGTTCTTCCGTTATAGTTCCGAGTGACTTTTTTGTTGTTTGTTTGTGATCGAAAAGGCTGGGTTGAGTTATGCATTTCCGATATTTCTTTTCGGTGGAATGTTTTTTTCTTTCTCTCTCTCTCTCTCCTCTCCCTCTCTCTCCTCCTTCTCTCTCTCCTCTCTCCTCTCTCTCTCTCTCTCTCTCTCTCTCTCTCTCTCTCTTCTCTCTCTCTCTCTCTCTCTCTCTCTCTCTCTCTCTCTCTCTCTCTCTCTCTCTCTCTCTCTCTCTCTCTCTCTCTCTCTCTCTCATATCTATTTCATTCTTAGTCTTATTTGTCACTTGTAAACATTAGGGTTGGTTTGCCTTGTGTATTTATATTCTTTTATTTTTTTTAGTTTCTAGTTTTTCAATACTCAGTAAGTAAAATGGAGCGCAAGTTTTTGTTAGTCTGAAATATAGACACATTTGATCAATAGTTTTATGGCCAAATCTCAGACACTTGCGTATTAATCTGCAACTGAACCCCTTCACGCCCAGATCTTTCCTTTGCTATATAAAATCGTTGTTGTCGAGCCATAAAATTACGAAAAGTAACTAAATATACCAAATTAGTTAGTCGACAAGGATACTAAACAGGTCATATCTATAAAATATTGCTTATATTCACTAAAAATAGTCTAATGGTACCCAAATTACAATGGAAATTACGTTCTGGGTCTGAAGGGGTTAAGAATGACAGGAGGCTCTTCATGTGTGTAACTCCTCATGCGATAGTCCTCATTGATTTGGATAAACCGAGGATGACGGGCAGTGAGCCTCGAAGCCTTGCCTCCCGTACGCCCAGCCTCCCCACTGCCAGGGTTTTCGTGTTAAAGATATATTAAGTGTTCGTGAGTGTCTATTATCCTACTCGTCCAGCTCTCTAACATCCAATCCCATGGGTTTATGGCACTTTCTCCCCCAGCATCGCGCCCGCTGTAATTGTACGGGAGTAGCGCTGCGGTGTACCTGCCTCGCCAGCCGCCCGCAGCTTCCCAGCGCACCGCGGCAGCCTGGCCTTGTGCACCCGGGCGTAAGGGCGAGAGTCAGCGGGGATAGGCGCGCTCCGGAACCCTCAGCGACGATGCTTTCTGAATACGGTGGGGACCTAATGACACCACCGGTTGTATGTGATTGCTGGAGTCGAATGAGAGATGATTAGAACCCTTTAATTTTGAACCATTACGTCAGAGGGGCCCAGCACTCCGCCTGGTAGTCCCGCCACTGCCACATTACCTGAACGAAAAGGTGAACACAACCTGAGAAAAGGTGGCCTGTCTTCCTTGAATCATCGCGAATGATATTAGATGAGACTTGGAGCTGAAGGGGTGAACCGTGCGCGGACCGGGACGCCGCCGTAATGGGTCCACGGAGACACACATCCATCACCGGGGGAAACGTGAGCCGCACATCCCTCGGCCCGGCGCTACTACGACGACCCGCGTGTCCACAAAGTTACGAATGAACGACTTACCGCTCATTGCTAACTGTTTCCTTAGGCCGCTTATATAAGAAGGGCCGTGATAGCCGTGATAGCGTCCGTCGCAGGGTAGTCCTCAGTAATTACAGTGAGGCAGTTAACACCCCAAGACGACCGCTATTCACAGTCGTTAGCGCCTCGTTTAGCAAGCTGTCAGGGATGACTATGGCCGCGCCACCCGCCCTCCGTCTCTCTCATTCAATTAATTCATGGCGTAATTTTGCATGGTCAGACACCTTTTTGGGGCCTTCGACCTAGACTCTCTCTCTCTCTCTCTCTCTCTCTCTCTCTCTCTCTCTCTCTCTCTCTCTCTCTCTCTCTCTCTCTCTCTCTCACACACACACACACACACACACACACACACACCACACACACACACACACACACACACACACACACACACACACACCACTACCACCTGGCGCACCACCTGTTGTTACCGCTGACCCACTTGGACCCCTGCAGCGGAGGACGTAGATGTATGGTTGAATTCTTTAGGTTGAATGAAGATTTTTAAGTTAATTATTCATCATAATTATGTATTCTTTTGTTGGACCATAGGATATGTTGTATGTGAATTTTCTTTGTATTGGTGTGGTCAATAAAATATCTAATCTAATCTAATCTATGGAGGGGCTGAGTGCAGAACTTTTTGTATCTTTATCTGACGTCATTCCATTTCTTGTTGCTGTTGTGGTCTTCTTCTTTTGAATTAGGGTAAGAAATAATATGGTGAAATTCGTTTACTCCTTGTGTGCGTGTGCGTGTGTGTGTGTGTGTGTGTGTGTGTGTGTGCGTGTGTGTGTGTGTGTGTGTGTGTGTGTGTGTGTGTGTGTGTGTTATCATCATCGTTCCTTATTGACTTTTTTCTCCTTAACGGTAATCCTTAATTAACTGTCCAATATAAGAATCAGCAAAGTAAACACAAACCTCTTTAATGTTGCTTCAATGACACGATTTGATTCAGTAATGGATGACAGTTTGAGTATAGATTTGGATTAGTACATCTATTTATTCGACTTTATCAAACCAATGTTACCATGGTTCTTGTTTCATCACCTTCCTTGCAATGTATTAATCTGGGTAGCTTTCTTTAACTACACTTTTCATTCATTACTATTTTTTTTTCCATATCTTTCTTCATTTCTTAATTCACGCATTCATTCCTTACATCACCCTTCTTTCTTTTTTCCTGTCCATCCTTCCTTCAGTCATTCATTCTTTATTGCATATACTTCCTTCCTTCCTTCCTTCCTTCCTTCCTTCCTTCCTTCCATTCCTTCCTTCCTTCTATTTCTTCCTTTCTTTCCCCTTTTCCTTCCTTCCTTCCTTCCTTCCTTCCTTCCTTCTATTCCTTCCTTTCTTTCCCCTTTTCCTTCCTTTCTTCCTTCTTTCCCTAATGGTGTAATTCCTTCTCTACACCAGACACTTCCTCTACATTCCTCTAGGCCTATATCATATTCAGTATTTTACTTTTATATTCACGAAAACAGGATAATTAATGGAAATCATGTTTGTTTTCTGAAGTGATCGTAAATCAGAAAAAAAAATGGTGTGTAATGGAATGCATTTTTCCTTTCATTTCATCATCAAAATTAATATCCATCGCTTTCTTGTGATATAATTTTAATTCTTTCATTTTTGCTTCTGATTCAGTTCTGATTGATTGCTTGATTGATTGATTGATTTGGATTTGTTAATTCTTCTGATTGGTTGGTTCTGATTCCTATGCATTTTATTTATTCAAGGAAGTTTCAGTTTGCTCTTTGTGTCTGTTCTAACCTCTGTATGTCTTCTGTAGACTCGAACCGCTTGGAGAAATATAATCGTTGTGGCGAAGACCAAGTTACCGACAGTTACATCACCATGGCTCAAGCTCTTAACGGATTCAAGCTGGAAAAGCGTAGATTTAACAAGGAAATAGGGAGAAACTGGTTCACAAATAGGGTGGTAAATGATTGGAAAGGACTCAGTCGTCAGGTAGTTAGTGCGGAGTCAATAGGGAGCTTTAAAAGGAGGCTATACAATTTCATGGATGGGGATGAAAGGTGGATGTAGGTAGTGTTAAGTAACAGGAGCTACCACGTGTAGGTCTCGCGGCCTCTTATAGCTTCCTTATTTTCTTATTTTAATATGTGTACAAGTTTATTGAGAAAAGGGGGAGGAAATGACAAAGGGGCGGGGGCAAGTATACGAAAGACAGAAAAACAGACACCTTGGCCCTCCCTCCCTCCTCCTCCTCCTCCTCCTCCTCCTCCTCCCTCCTCCTCCTCCTCCTCCTCCTCCTCCTCCTCCTCCTCCTCCTCCTCCTCCTCCTCCAGCGCAAGAACCCCCGGAGGTCTCGCCGCCTTTTCCTGCATTTTAAAATAGTAAACATTGCGGGCAACATCATTCACAACATTTACCTCCAGTATAATCCAACCTGGTTTATATGGTTTCTGTCAGGTTTTTCCCCTACTCATTACCCAGCTAAACATCGGTGTTGGCCCGCTTTACCCACAGCTTGTCTGCAATTTGCATATTAGCCAGGTTGATAGCGGTGCCTTCTAATGCGCCGATTACCCCCTAAACACAGGTCAGCCCGAGCAATGATCACACCGGCAAACCATCCGACTCTTTCTCTCCCTCCTCCTCCCCCTCAACCCCCTCTCCTCCCTCACCGGGATATCACTGTGAATGAGCCGACGTACAACTAGAAGGAGAATAATCAAGAGTTGCAGAAAGAGATATCGAGTTAGAAGGGAAGTGGATGTTACTCTGTGATTTTGATGTCCTTGTTAAGTTGTGTGTGTGTGTGTGTGTGTGTGTGTGTGTGTGTGTGTGTGTGTGGAGAGAGAGAGAGAGAGAAGAGAGAGAGAGAGAGAGAGAGAGAGAGAGAGAGAGAGGAAACAGACAACCACACACACAAAGAGGACGACCACCATTTTGTGTTGACTGGTTGACAATAAGTAGCCCGAGGGATGTCCTGCCTCCTGTCTCTCTCTCTCTCTCTCTCTCTCTCTCTCTCTCTCTCTCTCTCTCTCTCTCTCTCTCTCTCTCTCTCTCTCTCTCTCTCTCTCTCTTTCTCTCTCTCTCTCTTTCCTTCATTCTATAAATATATCTTATTACTACTACTACTACTACTACTACTATTACAACCAATGATAATGAGGATAGTAATAGTAATAATGATCATCTATCACATACTATTGCATCCTACCAAACACACATGCACGCATATTTTATAAAAGAAAAAGACAATTTCATCATGGCACTGAGGAGACACCAGTCCATGTCAGAGCCAGGCCTGGGTGTGCCTGGCCTGGGTGTGCGGCGCGACACCCGCTGCGGCGCCTCTGCGATGCAGGACTCCGCCAGTCTGCCACCCAAAAGCTACAGTAATAAAGCAATACATTTCCCGTGTAATGTATTCCACCACAGAGCTCGTAACAACGAACCGAGGATAATTCGTAGTACTTTTTCTCCTATTTGTGTTACGCGCTACTACGAAACATTTTAACATTTAAATTTTTTGTTGCAATTTTCGAGAATATTTTAGGAGCGGGTGGACTATAGAGGTGCGGGAGAGTGGCGGCAGAAGTGGCAGGGTGGCGCAAAAACAACGTCCGGGGTGGTCTTATTGGAGGGCCGCAATGCCTTGCACGCCCCTGCAGGACTGAGTCATTACCGCGGCGGCCACGGCCTGACTAAAGACATCCCGCACCAGGGACGCGGCAACAACAAGTGCAGCAGCAGCAGCAGCAGATGTAGAAGCAGGAGGAGGCGTCCGCTGCGGCAACAGCGACAACAAGAGTGGCTGGGTGCGTGCGTGCGTGTGGTGGCTTGGCTGCTGCAGGTGCGGGCTGAGTGTGGCCAACAGCAAGCCAAGGATGGGCAAAGTGTGTTGTTCATGGGAGGATCCTCCTAAATTATGATTGGCTAATGGCTAAGACCAGCCTCACGACCGGCCAATCAACAAGCCGTGTCAACCCGACATTACTCCCCTCCTCCGTCATGGTAGCCGGCACCCGATGGTGTAGTTAAGGCCACAACAGCATTCCACGCCGCGGCTGTGTACCTAACCACCAAAATGGTGACTCTCCATTTCCCGTGCCCTCCGCCCCGCCACTCGCTCCCCGGCAAACCCTCCTCCTTGCTGCACCTAATCACAATCTATTTATCTTAATACCACACCACCACCCTCATTACCCCAACATATAATTAGATGTATCTAAAGGGAGATTTTTGTTCGTGGGATCAACGCAAACAGCGCGGCGAAGGTCGGGCAGGGGGCGAACCGGCAGCGGCAGCCAGGCAGGGAGCGTGACAAGGAGCACTAAACGCCGCAGCTCCCCTGCCATACATCAGCAGCCGGGTACCTGGCCCTGGCTGTGTGTGCGTGTGTGTGTGTGTGTGCGTGTGTGTGTGTGTGTGTGTGCGTGTGTGTGTGTGCGTGGGGCTACCCAAGGTCATCGACACCACCGCCAACACTGTATTTTAATGTATCTCCTTCCACTGCCTGTTTCCTTCACCCTGCTATAATTCCACCCAAACCCTCCCACTCCACCCAACGCAACAACAACCCCCTCCTCCTCCTCCTCCTCCTCCTCCTCCTCCTCCTTCTCTTCCCTTTGTTGCACGTTTCCTTGGTATTTCAAAGCCTTTTCCTTGATCTGCAGCCTCCTTGCCGCAATGCCGCAATGCCGCATCCTCCCTCGCCACATTTCCCACTACTGAAATGTAACAATAACCATCCATTCTGTCCCGCTTTCCTCCCTATTTATTCTCCTCTCTCCCTCCTTCCTTCCTTCCACACATCTCTTTCTCTTATGGCTTCACTTGTTGGAGGATCACAAATTATTACAATAGGAATAGATATACGTAGATATATTTTCCCCTCTTTTTCTAATGCGCTAAGCCTCCACTGCAGTCTCCTCTTTCCTCCCATTGTTGGATTGCTAAATAATGATCAGAATAGTCAAGCGTGTGTCGTGTGTAATAAGTCTACGGATGCCAGAGGTAGCGTTCCATTGTTTTCTGACCTGTAAGGAGATCTCGTGGTCCTGAAAGTTTCTCTCAACTCAAAGCCTTTAGAATTAGGACCTAATCTAACCCTAACCCTTAAGAACCTAACCTAATCTAACTCTAACCCTTAAGAACCTAACATAATCTAACCCTAACCCTTAGGAACCTAACCTAATTCTAAAGGCTTTGTCTCAACTGTTCCTCGGTAGGGTCTAACGTCTTTCTTGGTGTGCGGAAAAAGCAGAGCAGCATCTTCAAAAATAGCTAATGTCGAAATGCAAATTATATAACCAGCGCTTTCATAACAGTTTTACTATTTACACAGGCAGTTTTAAACACCTTTGTTGTATGCCTGTCTGTTTGTGTGTGTGTTGTTGTTCCTGCTTCTGTTGTGTGTGTGTGGTGTTGCATGCTTGTTGGTGTGGTGTTTGCATGCCTTTCTGTTGGTGTGTGTGTGTGTTTGCATGCCTTTCTATTTGTCAGTTAATAGGTCTATCTGTTTCTATAGAACGATTACCCAACCACCGAATTTTGAAACTAACTTTTTCGCAGTGTTTTTGTTGCCGTCAACCTTTCCATGGAAGCGCTTGTTCATATTTGAGGAAGATAAAAAGGCTAAAGATGAAAACAGGGAGAAGAAAGAGGAATAATGTAGAGGTGGAGAAGGTAATTAGCCACCAGTGAGGGAGGTGAAGGTTTATACTGTGGTGTGAACGGGGTCAGGGGTCACGTGGCGCCCTTACAGACACGGCTGGGAAAGTGACGATACAGAAGGAGGACGTGGAAAACTGAATGATACTGACATGATACTGAGAGAGAGAGAGAGAGAGAGAGAGAGAGAGAGAGAGAGAGAGAGAGAGAGAGAGAGAGAGAGAGAGAGAGAGAGAGAGAGAGAAGAGAGAGAGAAAGAGAGGGGGGGAGGGGGGACGAAGACTACTGGCGAACTTAATGGTGGGGTCTGGTTTTCCTTTGCCAACCCCAGTGACATGCAACCTCTCTCTCTCTCTCTCCTCTCTCTCTCTCTCTCTCTTCTCTCTCTCTCTCTCTCTCTCTCCTCTCTCTCCTCTCCTCTCTCTCTCTCTCTCTCCTCTCTCTCTCTCTCTCTCTCTCTCTCTCAAATAGCCTATAGTAGCATAATAATAGCAACAATGATCCCACCACTACTATACAACAACACAACAACAACAATTATAGTCCCAGGTCACATTGCATTCGTACCAACTTGCTTCCACCTCAATTACATACTCGTACACTCGTATACAGCGTCCATACGAGGCTTTGTTACACACACACACACACACACACACACACACACACACACACACACACACACACACACACACACACACACACACACACACACACACACACACACACACACACACACACACACACACACACACACACACACACACACACACACACACACACACACACAGTGACACACACACACATACACACACACACACGCGAGTACATTTGCACACATACCATTTAGAAGTTCCACAAAATTTCGTACTATTGTAGGTGGAAAGATGTAGCTCTGTGTTCAAGTAAGGAAGTAATAGTGAAGAGGATAAAGTAGAGAGAGAGAGAGAGAGAGAGAGAGAGAGAGAGAGAGAGAGAGAGAGAGAGAGAGAGAGAGAGAGAGAGAGAGAGAGAGAGAAATGGGTCTGCTGTAGCGATGATGGAGGTGGTATAAGGAGTGGGAGTGTGTGTCTGACCTTCTTGCATGTCTGAGCGCCGTTCTGATGCCTTTTCCTCCGGTTCTGTGCAGTTAATTATCATTGTAATGGCTTAGCGTATTGGTGCAAACGTCCTAAGGCAGAACCAACCATCCGTCTGTCCTAATGTTGCCAGACGCCGTGGTTGTTGTTGTCCAGGAAACCTTCATCATTGTTATGTCCAGGTGTTTAGGACGCCTGAAGCTCACCCGCCGGGATGCCCAAGTCTGCAGGGCGGGTCGAGAGTGGGTTGTGGCTCTCGTTAAGTCTCTGCTAAACACTTGTGGCCGCAATGCTGTTATCTTGTGCAGGAGATTTTGAAGAAAGGTGCAGCGGCGACCTCCTTATTCCCCCCACGGGTATAAGAACATAAGAAAATAAGGAAGCTACAAGAGGCTGCGATATCTATACTCGTGGTAGTTCCTGTAAATGTGTGTATGTGTAGCCTATAAGCTGCTCCAAAACCCTAGCACCGCAGTGATGTAGTATTGTTTAGTGTTCAGCTGCATGCGATGGCTGAAAAAAATTTGCATAAGCGAAGTAGAAGTACAGCGCTGGCAATGCGTTGTAGACTTATGAACCCTGGACAAATAGCTTGGCAGGTTCTGTATTTTGCTTTCTAGCTTTGAGAGGATGAAGAGAAAAGGAATGACAAGAAGGATATGCGGAGTCAATAAGTAGCTTTAAAAGGAGGCTAGATAATTTCATGGATGGGGATGAAAGGTGGATGTAGGTAGTATTAAGTAACAGGAACTACCTTGTGTAGTTCTGGCGGCCTCTTGTAGCTTCCTTGTTTTCTAATGTTCATATGTTCTTATGATATAGAAGAGCAGAATAGCCGCAAGAAGTGTGAGAGGACAACCCCTTGTTAAATGGGAAGACAGAGATAGGGAAGATATTATGAAGACTGTAGAGAAGATAATGCTGGAGTAGTGAGTGAGAGAGGGGATATGAGTGATAGGATTTGAGGATGTGACAATGAGGTGCAAGGAGAGGTGTGGTGGAGGCGTCTGCCGTGCCATACCTTGAGGGAGCTGCAACAAGGAACAGCCGTCAGTGTAGACCAAGGATACTCTATAAGACGGGTGTACGTAGTATCCTTGGTGTCGACTGCAGGGACTCTTAACCCCTTGAGACCCAGAGCGTAATTTCCATTGTCATTTGGCTACCATTAGACGATTTTTAGTGAATATAAGCAATGTTTTATAGATATGACCTGTTTAGTATCCTTGTCGACTAACTAATTTGGTATATTAAGTAACTTTTCGAAAAAATTTGGCTAGACATATACGATTTTTTTATAGCAAAGGAAAGATCTGCAGGCGTGAAGGGGTTAATGTTGCACGAATTATGAGTTGTTCTTCACAGGTAACCAACAAGGACAGAAAGACAAAGAGTGCAACCAACATCCACCGTAAATTCTAAACACAATTTACGTGGAAAATGTCACTCCCTGGGGCCTGACAGCATTAAGCCAGGAAAAAACCGTCACATCGAGGCTGCGATACGAGTAAAGTGTCAATCAGAGATAATACCATGTTTATGCAGTCTTCGTCAGAGTCATTATGCAAATGAAGGATTGATATCAAGTCAGGGAAGGTTCATCTTTCTTTTTTTCTCTCCATTTTGAGCTGCCAGCGGCCTTGAACGTCGATTGATTAATGGATGTTGATCGCAGTTTGTCTGTTGATGGTTGTAAATGATGAGACCAAATGCAATGCTTTCGTTTCGTAGATAATTAACGTCAAAGTTTATGCATCTTATAAATGACTTAAACAGATTATGAAAATGCACTTTGCTGACACCTGAAGGAATAATGGTTGTAGCTTGTCAGTCGAGGTAGCTGCGTCCTCTCCCTAACCTTATTTCAGAGGTAGCTATGTGTATTTGTCTCACCCAGAGCGGAGGTTAGGGACTAGGGGTTAATCACTCCAAATGGGCGAAATAAAGGCAATAGGGGGACAATGAAGGCGACATTTCAAGGCTTGCATTTGTTTAATTAATTTGAATTCTGAGGGTTGAGTATTTTTAAACAGACTTTTTTTGGGGTAATACTGGAAAAAAGTCCCAGTGGTGACCCCTAGTGTGCCCCCTAGTGACAGTGGGCATAATAGCAGCCAACATTATATTACTTGTATAACATATGATTTGCAGGAGGGTTGTCTATAGTCTATTTTTTTAACGAGGTGAAAAATCCTGCCCCCTTGCTGCTTACTGACTAATATTTGATGCCAGGGGAAAGGAATACTACGCTTGTTCTTAATTTCAGTTGTATTTTATCATAGTTAACCATATTATCACGTAAAAATAGGCATACTTTTAAGCATGAGACCTTAAGATAGAATGGAGTTTTTGCCTCGTTAGAAAAATAGACTATAGATCGAGAGAGCGAGAGGGCGAGAGCGATACTTAGTGCGATACTGTGATACTATCGCACCGCCAAAAAAGTAACGCAGTATCGCAGTATCGCAAAGCATTCAAAAGTAGCGGAGTATAAGTATCGCAACTCAAGTATCGCTTAAATTTCCCGCGATACTATACTATAAGTATATGTGTGTGTGTGTGTGTGTGTGTGTGTGTGTGTGTGTGTGTGTGTGTGTACGTGTGTGTGTTTTATATTTTAAATAAAATTTGTCAGTTTAAAAATAAATATATTACAATGTTTTAATGTGCCTAAACTGTAGTTTAAGTAAAATAGATCTTTTTTTTGGCTAATACAGTGTTTTCTTAGGTAGCAAAGTATCGCAAAGCTAAATTTTTGGTATCGCAGTATCGCTGCAATACTATCGCTTTAAGAAAAAAGTATCGGTAGCGGAGTATCGCAGTATCGCGTATCGTTTTAAGAAAATCCGAAAAAGTAGCGGAGTATCGCGTATCGAACTAGCGGGAAAAAAGTATCGCAGTATCGTTATCGCACTACCAAAAAAAAAGTATCGCGCCCAGCCTCCCAAGAAACATCCGAGACATCACCGGCTGCTCCGTAGAGAAGTTAAAATCCCAACTGGACGAATACCTGTGGACAGTCCCTGACGAACCACCAGTGCCGGGTTACACTTGGCTATGTAGAGCACCCATAAACTCATTACTGGACCAAGTGAACCTACAGTTTAGGGACGCTAGGACCGGCTGCAGCGGTAGAACACTACGGCTCTGAGGAATTATCCTCTAAACAACATCAAGTATCAAGTAAGTAAGTATCACCTCTGATAGATACTTCAATTCACCCTCCAACTACTGCTTGAGTATTAACTGTCACTGTAAAATTCATATAGTCTGCCCCTCAAGACTGACTATTTATGTATTCACGACACAGAAAACGTGGTTTTATTTATGGGTAACTATGACGAATGAGCATCGTTAGACCAAAGCTCGAAAAAATTATATTGTTTAAAGTTATTACCCATTTGTTGATAATGCAGATTCTTACTATGAGAGAAAATATAGTAGCGTACAGTAGAAGGCTCCTCCCCACCCACCCACCCCCTGTGAGTCTTCTTCTTCTTGTGACCTTTTCTGCTTATTATCGCTTTGTAGGTCGTCTGTCAAGCTTCTTTGCCACTCTGTAGCCCTTTCTTTCCCTGCCACCTGTGGGGAGAGAAGGGGCACAACAGGGCAGTATATACACAGACATAAGTCCCTCCTATCAACTACCCTCCTATACGTCTTCTACATTCCCACGCAATCTTTTTTCCCAAGCCTGCTTTAAAAATACCTTAGTTATTTCTGTTATTTTCCTTCTCTCTTCATTACTCCCATACAGTCCTAGCACAGTAAGGATTCCCCCATCCACCTCGTGTATCCTCCTATCCCATTCACCGTCTCCTATCACTCCTAATATGGACTGTATCAGCTTCCTCCTCTCCTGCTCATATCTGCCACACTATTATCAAGTGTTCAATACTTTCCCTTGTTCCTCTACAGAAGCTACAGGCCTGGTCCAGCCCATCCCTACTCCTAGCCTTCACCTCTAGTGTTCCTGTCCTTGCCTTCACCAACAGTCTGCTTCCCCAATCACCTGCATGCCAGTGAAGTGCCTCAGGCTTCTCTTTCCTACAGTACCACTTTAACGTGGATTTACCCTCCATACCTGCTCTCCACCTAGCTAGTCCATTGTCTTCTATTCTTATCTTCACCTCCTTGGTTCTTATCCTGTCCCAGGTTTCTACTAGGTTTTCCCTCCTTTTCCACCTCTCTAATTCCTTTATCCATGTTGAGCTTGTCCCAACCTCCTTCAGGATCTGCTTCACCCATCTATCCTCACTAAGTCCCTCTATTTTCTTCAGCAGGTTAAGTTTCCCTTTTAAAGTCCTTTCCCTGAAGGTGCTCCACCCCATATCTCCTCGAATGGCCTCCACAGCTGTGCTGGTTGGGGCTCCTAATCCCCATCTGCCCATAATGTTCCGTGTCCTCTCTAGCTTAGTAATGTCTCCCTCCCGATAATAGGTTATCTCAGACCCATACAAGCAATATGCCACTGCCATTCCTTTCCAAAGACTCCTACCTACTTCATATTTGTTCATTGTCCTACTTCCCCCGTTAATGATCATGCCTGTCATCCTCCTAGCCTTTCCCTCATTAGTTTTCCTTTGTCTTTCTCCTCCAACTCCTTCCTTACTTACTTCCAGTCCTAAGTATGTATACCTATCAACCACCTCTAGAATGTTGTTCCCTAGAACCCATTGACCTTCCTCTCTGCTGTTGAACTCCATCACCTTACTCTTCCTGACACTGAACCTAATGTTCCATTCCCGTCCATAACTGTTGACTATTCCCAGCAAATCCTCCATGTCTTCCTTCCTCTCTGTCATGAGAACTACATCGTCTGCATAGGCTAAACATCCTAGTTTTCTATTCCCCACTCTGACTCCCTTCTCTGACTTTCTGATCCTCACTATCAGTTCCTCCATGTAGATGTTGAAGAGTGTTGGAGAGATAACACATCCCTGCCGAACTCCTATGTTATTCTTCATCCATCCTGTGCTGATATCTCCTAGTGTGAACTTTACCTCAGTGTGAGTGTGACATAATTTTAGCTTTAGGTGACGATATGGAATTATCGATTATGATATGGAATTATCGATTATGGAATGTGTGACGGGGGCTTAAGCCCCCGTCACACATTCCATAATCGAACCACGAACGCGCCAACAATGCAATGCGCAGCGCCGTCATGGTCCTGGTTATGGGTCCATCGTGACTGATCGTGACGCTCGTGGCGCGCTCGGCCGAGGCCACGAAAAGTTAGTGCGTGCACTAAAAAATCGGGAAGCTCCCCGATGTTTGTACCCAACGCAGCGATATCGTAAGTCTATCGTGACGCTATCGTTATCTATGTAGCAGCTTCGTGAAACTATCGTGATTGTCGAATGTCTATCGTGACGATAAGAAACCGTTACGCGCGTCTTCAATCCTACCTTCCCCCCTTTTTTTACACCCTCTTCCGCCTTCTCCCCCCTTTCTCATTCACCTCCACCCACCCTCGACTCCCTACCCCCCTACTCCCTCATCACGTGGTGACACCACCCTCCCCCTACTTCCTACCCCCTACTCCCTAAACACGTGGAGATGCCACCCTCCCCCTTGTAACCACTCATATCCCCACCAACACCACAACGCCTTCTCCATCCCCAACCCTCCTCCCCCCGTTTCCCCACCAACACCCCCTTCTTTATTACAACCCCCCTCCCCCGTTTCCCCCCCCTTCTCTATCACCAAAATTCCCAAATCCCCAAATTTATCTCTACCCCCTTCCTTCTCCATCACCATGGCAACATCCACCCACGTGTGAGGCTCTTGACGATATCGTGATACGTTCATGGCACCGTCATGGCACAGTCGTGGTTATCGTAGCTCTATCGTGACGACAAAATGACCGTTGATTTTTCATTCGTGATGTAGTCTTACAGCTGTCATGACTCCATCGTGACCATCTTACGACCATCATGACACATACGTACAGGCAGCGTGATATTGTTGTGAGACTATCGTGGTCTGCGTTTATCGTGGTCAAATTTCACGATAGCGTCAATAATCAAATTGGTGGCGCTATCGTGGTTCGATTATGGAATGTGTGAAGGGACTTCTTTATTAATCTATCATATTGTTATGTTATCATATTGTTATGTCTTGTAGTAAGTTTTGTAAGTTTAGTAAGTATATCATGAGGCCTCTTCCATTTGCGACATTTCAGGAACCAGTTCACGGTACCCAAGAATTCAGGCGTTCTATTTGCGCACGAAAACCTGGGTCCGAGGCGACGCGCGTAGTGACTCAGCAAAACCCTTGAACTTTCTGTACCCACATTGGGATGTCGGTAGCTTGGGTAGAGTTTTCAGTTCATAACAAACAATGGCCGCCTTGGGCCCTATTTCTCTTATCGTGAAGGGTTTCCCGCATGCACGAGTCGGAGAGGATGTCAGACAGGCCTACAAAAAGGAGCACTGGTAGGAAAGCTGTCCTGCGATCTTAAACTTGATATGATCCCTTCACATCACAGCTGAGTTACCACTTTTTTTTTCTCTCTCTCTCTCTCTCTCTCTCTCTCTCTCTCTCTCTCTCTCTCTCTCTCTCTCTCTCTCTCTCTCTCTCTCTCTCTCCTCTCTCTCTCTTCTCTCTCTCTCTCTCTCTCTCTCTCTCTCTCTCTCTCTCTTGCCTCGCCAGCTGAGTTTGTTTGTAAACAAAAAAACGGGTTTTTTGCTTTCCATTTGTGACACGCGAACCCAGAACCAGGAACTGAACCCAACCCTGAACTGAAAAAACTGGTTCCTGGAACTTGGGCACAAATAGAAGAGGCCTCATGTCATTTTGAATTGGCTGAAATAGGGACTTCTAATCATTGTAACTGAGAACTGACTCCATATTCGTGTTCAGCATGCCCGAAAACTGCTAGGAACAAATTTTCAGGCAAATCAATTTTTCAAGAAATATTGCAAATTTTGCAAGGGGATGTTATATACCCCTTGCAAAATTTGCAATATTTTTTTATAAATATATTTGCTTGAAAATTTGTACCAAGCAGTTTTCGGGCATGCTGAACACGAATCTGGAGTCAGTTCTCAGTTACAATGATTAGCAATCCCTATTTCTGCCAATTCACAATGACATGATACTTCCAGATATTCCTTTTAAATATCACAAATTAGACAAAACTTTCTACAAGACATAACAATATGATAGGCATTGCTAGATTAATCATTACTTCAAGAAAATGATCAGTCTTAAATTAGTATTTTCAGTATTAGTATTAGTATTATTTATCCCTATTTGAGCCACGCATGCGATTGTCAAAGTACTTGTAAAAACCTAGGAATACTATAGCAATCCTGTGGGACTTTTAATGCCCTCCTATGACTCCTGTAGGATGAGTGAAGGAGCGAAGAGGCCCGTGAAGGACTCTGAAGGATTGTATACCAAGCGAAGGACACTTTAAAAAAATTGTTTAATTCCTCCTCCCATTTTCCTGCCTAACATATAGCGTATTTTCGCGATCGCTCTGGCCCGGTCTGGACTGGGCTAGTCCCGGGCGATCACTGTTTTTGCGAGGCAGTCTAGAACGGGCTAGCCCAGTCCAGTCCGGTCCGACCCACATACCAGGACCACCTTGGACCAGTGTGGGGAGAACTGGCGCATGCGCACTACAGTCAGCTGGGAAGGCGACCAGGAGCTTCTCGTGCTGCTGATAAAACATGAAACACCATGATGGCCGACCATAAGACTAAAGTATCACAGGCGTGGTAGTTGTAAAGTCTTCAGCACAGGTTAAAAGGCGGACGACAAAAAGGATATTGACAAGATGGACGCCTGCCGCCTCCACAGTTCAGTTCAGTACCGCCCACTCGATCCCCCAGCCAATAGGAACGACGAATGGGACGGGGCCAGTCTCGATGTATTTTCGCGACCATCAGTCCACCCTGACCCGGTCCGGACTGGACTGAACCAGGGCGGTGAACGTCACGAAAATGCGCTATTACTCCTGCATATTTACGAGCGAGCGCGAAGCGCTCGTGAGTCCTCGGTAGATACGGAATTTTTCTCACTTAAAGCCCCGTTCTCACAGCCGATTTGGGTACCTCGATCAAACTCGATTATGCGATCGTGTAATGATCTGCCTCGGTCGGCAGGGAGGTCCTGCTCAGTCGTGCGCGGTCTTGTGCGGTCTACCTTGGTCGGTAGGGGTCGAGGTTTCTACACGGATTTTTTTGACATGTCAAAAAAATCCGTGTAGCATCGAGAAGGATCGAGAAGGCACGCGGTCGTGAAGCGATCGTGAAGCGATCTGCAGTACATCGTGTAGCGCAATGGTTCCCAACCTTTTTTGTCCCATTCCCCCTTTTCCATTCACTTTTCCACCTGTGGACCCTACAACGAAATAGGCTTAGCCAGCAAAATTAATGGAAGATTTTTCTGCAAAAAAAATAATACGTTCATGTAAAATGCCTTGCACTGTTATGCTGATTAAGCTGTAGGCCTATTTATATGAAAACAGAACACGTTCTGTTCAGCAGACTTTTATATTTAAGCAAAATACATAAGAAAAATGTCATGTTATTGTTGTTATAGTTGTAGGTATTGTGCGCAAAAGCTATCCTTATAATACTTGCCTTATTTTTGAGCTTGCAAGCACATGTATGAATAAAAGAAAGAAAAAAATTAACATAACCAAACACATCAGTTTCACGTTTTAAAAACAGCAATCTTAAAGTAATCGTCCAGACCCATTTTTTCTTTGCATAATTATGTTGAATGTTCAATCAAAATACCTAATCCACAAAAAATTATTCATTTCCACGCCTTATTTCCCTAAAAACATGACTTGTAAAAAGCGCGGGAAAAACAACAGCCTCATTCCAGCCGTGGCGGGAAACATGCTGGTGACGTCACAGCAGGAAGCCTCCCAGCCCTGCCTGATACAGATATACGGAGACTCAGAAAAAAACATAGTACTTGAAGAATTTTGGGTGTTTCTGATAGATTTTTTTTTGCGATATGGCATATACTTGCATCCTTCATGGGCACAGCAAGAAAGCTGTACCTTTCCAGAGAGCTTAGCACCCATTTCCGACCTATTTGGCCAGGTTATGTGTGTGCAGCGCCGGTAAGAGGCAGGTGAGAGCGTGGCCACCGAGATGTCTCTCGGTGTTCTCGGTGAGAGCCGCGCAGTGTGAAACACATTGGCCCATACCGAGAGTTGAAGGCGGTAGAGCGACGAACGGCGAGGTAGCGACGAGCGGCAAACCTTCAAATCGTTACCGAGAGTCGACACTAGGCAGGAATGCAGGTTGGTTGAGGTCTTACGCGCGCGTCGATGTATTGGTAACAGTGTTGCTTCAAACTGCGTAGCCAGCAGTACGACTATAAATAGCCTATAATGCGAATTTGCCCTTATACTCATCAAAAACATCAACAGAAACGTTGCGATCGGCTATGAAGTTGATGAAATATATATTTAATGAAGTTAATTAACAGTAGAGGCGTGTATACGTAAGTTTCTCTTACCGCTCATGTGAACATATGCGGTAAGAGAAAAGTGCTGGCGGGTTCTGGCAGCGACCTTGATGGCGGCGGCGGCTAAAGCAATAGCCACCCCGCTACCCTGAACCTCCTTCATTATTGCCACTAAAATCACTTATTGCCGCATATGTAATACCTAATAATCTTATACTTATACTTAAATACATATTGGCAAGAATATTTTTAACATATTTCTTAATCCCTCCAGATTAGGAATGTAATAAAAATTCATCGAAGGTTGAGGCGAAGACACGGGGATACCCGTGTCTTCAACTTTGACCGCCAACCTTCCTCGCTGCTCTTCCTTCCAAAACAAACCCCTCTTATGGTAAGCGAAGGTCTGCCGTTCGTCGTTCGTCGCTCTACCGTCATGACTCTCGGTACGGGCCATTGTCTTGCCGCGCGGCTCTCACCCGCCTCTTACCGGCGCTGCACACACATAACCTGGCCAAATAGGTCGGAAATGGGTGCTAAGCTCTCTGGAAAGGTACAGCTTTCTTTCTGTACCCATGAAGGATGTAACTATATGCCATATCGCAAAAAAAATCTTATCAGAAACACCCAAAATTCTTCAAGTACTATGTTTTTTTTCTGAGTCTCCGTGTATCTGTATCAGGCAGGGCTGAGAGGCTTCCTGCTGTGACGTCACCGAGCCATGGTGCGTCGTCTGCTGATCGCCAGTTGTGTTTTGAGAGCTCGGGGAATTTTCAGATTTTGAATGCGGATCATTTAAAAACGGGTGACTGGATGTAAAAAGTGACAACATATTGTTGATATACTCGATCATGACTATATTTTGACTGCATTAAATAAGGAATGATGAAATGGTCTGGACGATTACTTTAAGTATAACAAATTCACGTAACAGAATAGATATTCCCAAGATTTAAAGACAAATAAAAATCTAATTATCAACAAGGTAGGTTATCGCACAGGTAGGTTGAAGCAAAAGGCAAAATAACTAAAACAACCAGTTCACTTATTTTAGGATATGATTCCGTCATTGAACACCAGAAGCTAGACAAGGAGTTTGATTGGAACACATTCTTAGCTGTTGAATCGTGGATAAGCTCAATGAACTCTTCTTATGCGTCTTCTGACACATCAACCTGACATAAGAACGGATTTTTTGCTAATCCTGCATAGCAATATGAATTACGGTAATTATTGCACTTACTATTACCATGATAAAATAACGGTTATTAATTTTCTCTCATATTATTATATTCCAGTATAATAAATTAAAAAATAATTAGATTCTTAGAATATCTATGGACCCCTTGAAATTCTTCCATGGACCCCTTGGGGACCATGGACCCCTGGTTGGGAACCACTGGTGTAGCGCTCTGCTTAAGTCGTGTATAGTCGTGTAAAAGGTCGAGTTGATCGGGAAGAGATCTAGTCACATCGGGGGACAAAATGTTACCGATCTGTACTCGATCAACTCGACCTCTACACGACCTCAACTCGATCTTGCCCGACCCCTATCGGGTGCATATGTACTCGATCAACTCGATCATTTCCCGACCGCCCTTGATCTCCACTCGACCTTATACGACTTGCGCCCGACTTCCGCCCGATCATACCCGATCACACACGACCACACCCGATCGCCTCGATATAAATGCGGCGTCAGCGACTCAGCGGCATTTCTCATATGTTCCCAAGTTACCGTCGAAGAAACATCTACTCACCATGCCAAGAAAAAAGAAGATACCTGCTGCCGCCATCATCGATGATGATCTTGCCGAGGACAACAGGCCCCCGAGGTCCCCGACGCCGGCCCCGTCCCCAGAAGTGCCCAGAGAGGTGCCCTCAGAAGTGCACAACATCCAGAAGAAGAAGGGGAAGGGGAAGAGTTGGGAAGGGGAGAGGGGAAGGGGATCGTGTTGGGATCGTGCCCGAACGTACATGGTCTGGTGTCGGTCGGGGTGAGGTCCGGTAGAGGTCGAGGAAAGGTCGAGAAAAGGTCGGGCTGCTCGTGTTGATCGGATATACATCGGGCAGGGGTCGGAAAGGTCGAGTAAAGATCGAGTACAAGTCGGGATGTGGGTTGGCAAGTGGTCTGGAAGTAGTCGGGAAAGGTCGTGAGTTGATCGATTATGCTCGAGTACAGGTCGGGAACACGCCCCCTTCCGTCGTGTAGACCCCCAACCTTACATTTGGTCGAGCTTGGTCGGCCAATTTGGCCGGTCGAGGTAATCGAGGTACCCAAATCGGCTGTGAGAACGGGACATAAGCGGCCGACCCAACCCGACCGTCACGCTTTTCAGGAGCTTATATCTTTGGAATCCCGCTTCCGATTGACAAGCGGTCTTCGCCATCTGATAGCCCCATTCAATCCCTTTTGTGCTTGACATGTTTTGTCTCACGTGAGGGGTCAGCGTGGCGCGTGCCGCGTGAGGGGTGTCAGACAACGTTATCTTGCTATAGCTGAGAAACGGCTGTACCGACTAAGTTGAAATTTGGTGTGTGGTTTGAGACCACACACCTAGCAATGTCACACAGGTCAAACTCCGGGTGACGCCGCACGTACGTACGTGCGGCAGGTTTCTACGGGCTCGCTCGTCCCTCGCCGATTAAAGGCCGGTTCCCATCAGCCCGCTTGTACGGCCGTCTTACAACAACACCGCTCAACAATGACGTCACCATCATCACCGCTTGAGTGGTATTTGTGGTAACTGGGCACAGTTGGCAACTCCGCTCGAGCGGACACCGCCGAGCGGGAGAGATGACTTGAATTTAACTTTGTACGGCGGCCGTACAGCGGTACGGTGGTGCGGTAGACTTTCTTGTGACGTCATTGTGACGTCTTTGTTGTTGTATGGCGGCCGTACAAGCGGGAAGGTGGGAACCGGGCTTAAGGCGTCTAAAGCCCGGTTCCCACCATACCGCTTGTACGGCCGCCATACAACAACAATGACGTCACCATCATCACCGCTTGAGTGGTATTTGTGGTAACTGGACACAGTTGGCAACTCCGCTCGAGCGGACACCGCCGAGCGGAAGAGATTACTTGAATTTAACTTTGTACGGCGGCCGTACAGCGGTACGGCGGTGCGGTAGACTTTGCTGTGACGTTATTGTTGTTGTACGGCGGCCGTACAAGCGGGTTAGTGGGAACCGGGCTTTACTGGTAAGTATGTGTAGCTACTTATAATCTATAATAATATCAGCGAAAGTGTGTGTGTGTGTGTGTCTGTGTGTCCGCGATAGGTGCCGCCCCCGTTGGCACAATCCCATCATATGGCACAGTTTTGGAACCGGGTCGAGCAGGGGAACATTTTAAGCCCACTTATGGGTTGATCCGATAACTTTTATTTATTTTTTATTTATAGTAGCCTATTAGCGAGAATTGTGAAGAAAAAAAAGTGGGTTGCGAGAATTGAGGAAACCTTGATGTAGGGTGATGGGTAATGGGTGAGTGAATGGGTGGGGTGATGGGTAATGGGTGTGGGGTGATGGGTGAGTGAATGGGTTGGGGGTGATGGGTGATGAGTGAGGGAATAGGTGGGGGGTGATGGGTAATGGGTGTGTGGTGATGGGTAATGGGTGAGTGAATGGGTGGGGGGTGATGGGTAATGGGTGAGTGAATGGGTTGGGGTTTCAGGAAAGTTAGAAGGGGCTATCTGGAGAGTCTGTGTTTGGTGGGCCGAAGGCCCACCAATAGCCCTCTGCAGGAGCTAGCCAAAAAGTCCTTTGCGGCTAGTTACAGTATAAATACGATGGTTTTGGTGAGTACAAGTAATACAATCTGTGCTGTTTTGGCATGTTTGAGTGACTTATTATTGTGTGGAGGGGCTAGAGGTAATTAACCATCGGATAATTCGGACTTTCGGTTAATTCGACCCAGTTCTCCCCCCAATGAGTTCGAATTAGAGAGGGTTTACTGTATGACAATGATAGTTATCATTCACTATCAAATTAAGTGATAGTGTGACATGTACGTACAGCTGCAGACTGACATTGCAGTGATACGATAGGGTTGTGGTTGCAGTGGTCATACCGCAAACAATACATACACAAATATACTCAATGAAATAAAAAGAAAAACAGATTAACAAATCATGTGATCAAGTAAAAATGAAACGAGAAAGTGAAACGAGAAACAGGAACTCCTTTGATAACAGTCCATTATTTCTACAGTATCCGTGTTTTCTCCCTATAGGTTCTTTAGATAACTAAAAAAAACTATTAATACGAGCTATTCAACTCCTCCATGTAAGTCAGAGAAGTATATTGTGTTTTATATATACGTGTGTGTCTGTGTGTCTGTATGTATGCGTGTGTGTCAACGGTAGCAACAGGGAAACTGGCTCAGCAAATCTCCACCATCACATATTTTCCCTATTTTCACCTCCTCCTCGGCGTCCCACACTCACACTTAAAGACTAGAGTGACGCAACGCACACTACACATTACATCAAGTGCAGGAAAGTGAAAAATCAGCCTTACATAACCGTAGGAGAGGGGGAAATAGTAGCAAAAGTGACGGGGAAAGCCAGAGTGACGCGCTAAGAACCTGTGTGTGACGGGAGCGTAGTAAACACAGCAACCCTGTGTTGTGACGGCCTTGCACCACCTTGCACCATCTGGCTACACCTTGCATCATTACCAGCTGAGATTGCTTGCTGCATCACCCAGTAAGAGGAGACTGTGATGCCTGTCCTGACCCTGGCTGGAAGGTACGTGACAGCAGGCAGATTGTGCAGCGTCAAGGGGGTTTGGCTGACACTTTGACTTTGGATTGTAAACACAGATTGGGTGATATTATTGGAGGTAAATGTACAGTTTCAACCAATATTCCCAATTGACCAATATTCTCCTGGCATAACTGAGGGGGCTGCGCCCACCAAACCCTCCTGTCAGTTAACTAACCTAACCTGGGCATTGATTACGTAACCTAACCTTGCTGGGGGGGTTTCGATCCCCCCAGACCACCCTTGTGCTATTTTTAATTTCCGACAGCTGTTGTAGGGGTTAGAAATACTCCTCATGATGAGAACGAAACTTTCAGAATAACTACTTAAAACGGTACAGGAAGGTTCGACGGAATGCGTTTTCGACGACACCGTCGAAACTTCCAACATAGTGCATCGTCGAACCTTCCAAGTCATTTATTTACGGTGATACACAGGCGACAGGTGTGCTGCGAGGTCGTATAGGTGTGTAGTGACAGGTGTGGTGTATGTGGTAAAGCGAGAAAGGCTAAGAGTGAGGTGTTAGCCCCCCAGTGTGTGTGTTTGACCTAAAGAGCAAACGCGCAGTTCTCGTCCACTATAACGGTGTCAGTCCCGTACCGCCGCGGGCACGGGTACGGCGCGGGCCACAGTGGTCCATAGAAGCTAATCTCGGGCACGCGGGACTCGAACCTAGGATCAGCGCATCAAGGTATACCCTGGGTACGTCTCTGTAGTATTCAGCGGGAGACACTTAGCGAAAACACGTCAAAATATTCCATCTACCGGCATCAAACTATGATATCATATATTTCAGGGAGAATATTACGCTGAAAGGCTAATATGGCGGCAATGTATTATTGTCCACCCTATATTTATCAATAACAATACTCCTATTGTCACTAATATGCCATAAATAAGGTATTTAATGGTAAATCTCACCTTATTTCCCATTAAATAAGGGCTATATATCGGGAATAAACACTAAGCATGGCCGCCCAGTCGGTTCCTGAACGCTGATTGGTTGAGAGATGTAGGGAGAGATGCCAGGCCTCTGATTGGCTCTGAGGAAGGCTGGCCTCGCCGCCAGGTTACGAGGTGCCAAATTACGAATTTTAAAACTAATAATAACTTTTATTCGTGCACCGATATAGGATTGCATAGCCTTATTGAAAACCACAGGTTTTTTTTATGACTTTCTATAAAAAGTCTTGAGTTTAAGGCCTTCGTAAAAGAAATATGACTCAATCAGTTAGTAACACCGTACATTTTACAAATATTTTGTTGATAATTCGGTAAATTTTTACAATGGCACCATACTTCCCTACACAATTGGGAGCATGGTTTTTGTTTACCTTATTGTATTCTAAGAGACATTTTCTCCGTGAGCCTTGCGTCGCAAATCAATAGTTTCGGAGATATAGAACATTTTAGGTGGGGGGAGGAATATGTCTCCTTGTTTACAAAATGCCTCCCTCTTCCTCTTCTTATGACCTGCATCGCTTTTGTTTTGGAGGTGCACCCGTGGCTACCTTACCTAACCTTACCTAACCTAACCTAACCTAACCTAACCTAACCTAACCTGAACCTTACCTTATCTTACCTTACCTTACCTTACCTTACCTTACCTTACTTACCTAACCTAACCTTACCTAACCTTTAACCTCCTAACTGTATCCAATAATAAAAAAGTAATAAAATACCAAACAAAAGCGATGCAGGTCACAAGAAGAGGAAGAGGGAGGCATTTTGTAAACTAGGACATATTCCTCCCCCCACCTAAAATGTTATATATCTCCTAAACTATTGATTTGCGACGGAAAGCTCAAGGAGAAAATGTCTCTTAGAATACAATAAGGTAAACAAAAACCATGCTCCCAATTGTGTAGGGAAGTTTGGTGCCATCGTAAAATAATACCGATAATTCTTTTTTTGAACTAAATATAGGGTGATTTTTGTGTGTTTTAATATATTTCAATATTTCCGCATCGTTTTATGTATTAATCACGCGCCTGGTGGCTGTATTTTGTTTCTTTGTCTGAGGGGTTTTTTGTTTACACTTTAACGTCAACCTTGTTCTTCCTTCTAAATGAGCGGTGAGGTTATTTGTGTGTGATTAGCTATGCCTACAGGTGCAGTGTGTTTGTGTGTATTTATAGGACATGTTTTTCACGTGTTTACTAAAGGAATACATCTGACTCAGTGGTTGAAAGGGTCAAATTATCGAAAAAACAAAAGATTTTTTGATCCCTGGTTTCAACACTAAACGAGGATCTGTTACTGTTTATAAGATACACACATCATATACTATTAGCTCATATTTTTTCACGATTTATTAGGGCTTTGTCAAAAAGTCGATTTTTGTTGTGGTGAATTTGAGTTTTTTTCGGCCATCTTTTGAAACCCAATATTTCATTAATTCTTCGTTATTTCATTGGCTTTTTAGGGTTATTGTGTCCTATTTATCATTATTTTACTTTATCCGTGTTGATTTATTCATTATTTGATGTTTTTGATTAATGAAGGGAATATTTGTAGTCTCGAGTTGGCTGTCAAGATCAAGAGCAGCTCTGATCAAGTCCTCATGATGACGTCACACGGCAGCCATATTGGCTATTTATCCTTATTCTTATATTTATACCTCAATTTACGGGTCCCCGTGCAATATTCAAGGCTATGTAAGGGGTAAGAAAGGGTGTGGGACTGTATTACATGATATAACACCCAAGCAAAGGCAATATATGCACGCTAAATGGGTGAAAACGGGGAATTTCTGGCTTCACTTATCTTATTTTCTTCTGCTTTTTACCTCAATTTACAGGTTCCCTTGCAATATTCAAGGCTATGTAAGGGGTAAGAAAAGGTGTGGGGCTGTATTGCATGATATAACACCCAAGCAGAGGCAATATTTGCACGCTAAATGGGTAAAAATGGGGTATTTCTGGGTTCAACACTTTCCGCTATTATAAAAAAAAGCCTTTTATTTATATTCTAATAGATTTTGATGTGTTTGTGTCCTCACTAATAACTTCTTGGTCTAAATCACCGTTTTCCATAAAGAGGCGAAGCGTAGTGCAAAAAACAAGGGGGGGAAGGGGGGCTAAGAGAGTATGGAAGTATTATTAATATTGTACCATTTAAACTATGGTAGAATGAAGTAGTAGACTACGTACCGTAGATAACACTTTAGTCGTCACCTGCCCTAATGTCGCCTGACGCCTTATATTATGAATTATAGCATCACTTCTGATGTGTATGTGCCACTGAAGATGATACACAGTAGTATACTGGCTGTATAATCTATCCTGTTTCAGCATTATTTTATGCTTTGTATCTGCAAGTATATACGGTTTCAAATTTCAATACTCTTTTTTTTTTTCGGGCGACGACGACGGCAGGAGGCACTCATTGCTGTATATGCTTTTCACTTTAATTTTTTGGTGGGCAATGATCTAGTAACTTTGTATTTTATATTAATCCTCTCAATGGCAAAATACCTTTAGGTTTTACTCTATGATAGACATATTGGAAGTTTCGACGGAGTTCGGTACCGTCGAAAGTGCATTCCGTCGAAACTTCCTGTAATCCTTAAAACCACCGATCGTGTATTGGTTGTAACTGCACTTATACCTTATTGGATTGTAAAGGTCGGTATGAATTGAATAATTTATTGATGTATATTACATATATTGGATAGGGGTTAAAAATTTAACTATTGTAAAGTTACATAGTAGGCTAACTACAGTTTCATCACTTGCTTAACTCTACATGTTTTGGTTCGGTGCATAGCCCAGAATACTTATGAATTATAAGCTACGGTAAATTTCCAGTTTGGCACCGAATTCACTCTGGTGGACGAAACTATTTTTTGCCAAACATAGGGTGAAATACATCTGTGATATTAATACCCTATTTAATAATCCCTATTAAGAGTATATATAATTAGAGGGGTAAGATATTATATACCCTTAATAGGGGTAGAATAATATACCCATAATAATCTCCTAATAGATACTTTAATAAATTATGTGAAAATACCTGGATCTTATATATAGGTTTGGTGAGGTTAGGTTAGGTTATGTTTAAATTTTAATGTTTTGCCAATGAAATTATTAGTCCAAGAGGAAACATTGATAGGCTAACAACAAACAAACGTTAAGCTTGAGTGTTTTACCTATTGGTATAATAGGTATCTCAAAAAGGGGTAAACCTTTTATTTGCAGTAAAAAATCTTATTTTCTTAAATAACTCGAAAACTATGAGGTTTACAGGAAATTTCTGTGATAGAGTACAGATAAAGCTTTAGCAGGCCTTTCTGATGAGCCATAGTAAAATTAATTTGGAGTTCAAATAAGTGAGAAAAGTTTATTTGTGTATTTTTGACATACTATTAAATATCTCAAAATCTACAAGAGATAATTTTGTCATTAAGGAGCTTTAAAGGGAGGATAGATAAATTCATGGATGGGGATGAAAGGTGGATGTAGGTAGTGTTAAGTAACAGGAACTACCACGTGTAGGTCTCACGGCCTCTTGTAGCTTCCTTATTTTCTTGTGTTCTTATGTTCTTATGATAGACCACATCATTATATCTAACTTGGGAATACTCATTTCCGATGATTTTTAATGTGACCATCATTCCTAACACATCAAAATACATAGGAAAAGAGTACTTTTAATCTCGTACTCAATTACTGATTAAAAGTACAAAATACCTTAGGATAGATACCCTTTCATAGTAGGTTATAGCCTAGTATACATCCATGTTATCATGTAGTCATTTGTGGGAGTGACTTTCGTTCTGATTATTTTGTCCTTTCTTTCCCAGGTCAAGTAGTTTGGTGTTTCTCTGGAGCCGTATGTCCGTGTGCCTCCTCGGGTTTGAACGAACATTACCACCTTTACCACTATTAGCCTGTTTATGAGCTAGTGCACCTGTCTAGTGAATCAGTGACACGCACAGCCCCGTCACAGTGACAGCCCCAGTGACGTGACCGATTATTTCATAGTACAAAATATAGTTAATGAGCTGTAAATAGAAAGTTTTCTTACGAGTGCAATGGAAGAGATCTGTCCTATCAAAATGGCAGAACAAGTCAAGAATCAAGAAGATCAAGAAGAACCAATACCATCATCACCAGAGAAGCCGTCACTCACACCCAGTCCACTATTGGAACCACCACAGGCTAACCTTGTCATTCTTAAGGTATGTGGCCTGTAGTTTATCTCAACTCTCATTTAGCTATAGGGTCTTGTGTGGTTAATTTCACTAACTCTCATTTAGCTACAGGGTCTTGTGTGGTTTATTTCACTACCTAACTCATTTAGGTACAGGGTCTTGTGTGGTTTATTTCACTAACTCATTTAGCTATAGGGTCTTGTGTGGTTTATTTCACTAACTCATTTAGCTATAGGGTCTTGTGTGGTTTATTTCACTAACTCATTTAGCTATAGGGTTTTATGTGGTTTATTTCAACTCATTTAGCTATAGGGTCTTGTGTGGTTTATTTCACTAACTCATTTAGCTATAGGGTCTTGTGTGGTTTATCTCACTAACTCATTTAGCTATAGGGTCTTGTGTTGTTTATCTCACTATCTCATTTAGCTATAGGGTTTTATGTGGTTTATATCACTAACTCATTTAGCTATAGGGTCTTGTGTGGTTTATTTCACTAACTCATTTAGCTACAGGGTCTTGTGTGGTTTATCTCAACTCTCATTTAGCTATAGGGTCTTGTGTGGTTTATTTCACTAACTCATTTAGCTATAGGGTCTTGTGTGGTTTATTTCACTAACTTTCATTTATAGGTTTCAGAACTTTTCATCTGTTTACTGTATCTTTGGTGCCCTCACACTTTTCTGCAGTGGACCAGTGATATCATTAATCTTCTGTATGTTTGGTGCCCTCACACTTTTCTGCAGTGGACCAGTGATGTCATTAATCTTCTGTATGTTTGGTGCCCTCACACTTTTCTGCAGTGGACCAGTGATGTCATTAATCTTCTGTATGTTTGGTGCCCTCACACTTTTCTGCAGTGGACCAGTGATGTCATTAATCTTCTGTATGTTTGGTGCCCTCACACTTTTCTGCAGTGGGCCAGTGATATCATTAATCTTCTGTATGTTTGGTCACTTCACACTTTTCTGCAGTGGGCCAGTGATATCATTAATCTTCTGTATGTTTGGTGCCCTCACACTTTTCTGCAGTGGACCAGTGATATCATTAATCTTCTGTATGTTTGGTGCCCTCACACTTTTCTGCAGTGGACCAGTGATATCATTAATCTTCTGTATGTTTGGTCACTTCACACTTTTCTGCAGTGGGCCAGTGATATCATTAATCTTCTGTATGTTTGGTGCCCTCACACTTTTCTGCAGTGGGCCAGTGATATCATTAATCTTCTGTATGTTTGGTGCCCTCACACTTTTCTGCAGTGGACCAGTGATGTCATTAATCTTCTGTATGTTTGGTGCCCTCACACTTTTCTGCAGTGGGCCAGTGATATCATTAATCTTCTGTATGTTTGGTCCCCTCACACTTTTCTGCAGTGGACCAGTGATGTCATTAATCTTCTGTATGTTTGGTGCCCTCACACTTTTCTGCAGTGGACCAGTGATGTCATTAATCTTCTGTATGTTTGGTCACTTCACACTTTTCTGCAGTGGACCAGTGATGTCATTAATCTTCTGTATGTTTGGTGCCCTCACACTTTTCTGCAGTGGACCAGTGATGTCATTAATCTTCTGTATGTTTGGTCACTTCACACTTTTCTGCAGTGGACCAGTGATATCATTAATCTTCTGTATGTTTGGTCACTTCACACTTTTCTGCAGTGGACCAGTGGTATCATTAATCTTCTGTATGTTTGGTGCCCTCACACTTTTCTGCAGTGGGCCAGTGATGTCATTAATCTTCTGTATGTTTGGTGCCCTCACACTTTTCTGCAGTGGGCCAGTGATATCATTAATCTTCTGTATGTTTGGTCACTTCACACTTTTCTGCAGTGGACCAGTGATATCATTAATCTTCTGTATGTTTGGTCACTTCACACTTTTCTGCAGTGGACCAGTGATATCATTAATCTTCTGTATGTTTGGTCACTTCACACTTTTCTGCAGTGGACCAGTGATATCATTAATCTTCTGTATGTTTGGTGCCCTCACACTTTTCTGCAGTGGGCCAGTGATATCATTAATCTTCTGTATGTTTGGTCCCCTCACACTTTTCTGCAGTGGGCCAGTGATGTCATTAATCTTCTGTATGTTTGGTCACTTCACACTTTTCTGCAGTGGACCAGTGATATCATTAATCTTCTGTATGTTTGGTCACTTCACACTTTTCTGCAGTGGACCAGTGATATCATTAATCTTCTGTATGTTTGGTCCCCTCACACTTTTCTGCAGTGGGCCAGTGATGTCATTAATCTTCTGTATGTTTGGTGCCCTCACACTTTTCTGCAGTGGGCCAGTGATGTCATTAATCTTCTGTATGTTTGGTCACTTCACACTTTTCTGCAGTGGACCAGTGATGTCATTAATCTACTGTATGTTTGGTGCCCTCACACTTTTCTGCAGTGGGCCAGTGATGTCATTAATCTTCTGTATGTTTGGTCACTTCACACTTTTCTGCAGTGGACCAGTGATGTCATTAATCTTCTGTATGTTTGGTGCCCTCACACTTTTCTGCAGTGGGCCAGTGATGTCATTAATCTTCTGTATGTTTGGTGCCCTCACAATTTTCTGCAGTGGACCAGTGATATCATTAATCTTCTGTATGTTTGGTGCCCTCACACTTTTCTGCAGTGGACCAGTGATGTCATTAATCTTCTGTATGTTTGGTGCCCTCACACTTTTCTGCAGTGGGCCAGTGATGTCATTAATCTTCTGTATGTTTGGTCACTTCACACTTTTCTGCAGTGGGCCAGTGATGTCATTAATCTTCTGTATGTTTGGTCACTTCACACTTTTCTGCAGTGGACCAGTGATATCATTAATCTTCTGTATATTTGGTGCCCTCACACTTTTCTGCAGTGGACCAGTGATATCATTAATCTTCTGTATGTTTGGTGCCCTCACACTTTTCTGCAGTGGGCCAGTGATATCATTAATCTTCTGTATATTTGGTGCCCTCACACTTTTCTGCAGTGGACCAGTGATGTCATTAATCTTCTGTATGTTTGGTGCCCTCACACTTTTCTGCAGTGGACCAGTGATATCATTAATCTTCTGTATGGTTGGTGCCCTCACACTTTTCTGCAGTGGACCAGTGATATCATTAATCTTCTGTATGTTTGGTGCCCTCACACTTTTCTGCAGTGGACCAGTGATATCATTAATCTTCTGTATGTTTGGTGCCCTCACACTTTTCTGCAGTGGGCCAGTGATGTCATTAATCTTCTGTATGTTTGGTCACTTCACACTTTTCTGCAGTGGGCCAGTGATGTCATTAATCTTCTGTATGTTTGGTGCCCTCACACTTTTCTGCAGTGGGCCAGTGATATCATTAATCTTCTGTATGTTTGGTCACTTCACACTTTTCTGCAGTGGACCAGTGATATCATTAATCTTCTGTATGTTTGGTGCCCTCACACTTTTCTGCAGTGGGCCAGTGATATCATTAATCTTCTGTATATTTGGTGCCCTCACACTTTTCTGCAGTGGACCAGTGATATCATTAATCTTCTGTATGTTTGGTGCCCTCACACTTTTCTGCAGTGGGCCAGTGATGTCATTAATCTTCTGTATGTTTGGTGCCCTCACACTTTTCTGCAGTGGACCAGTGATATCATTAATCTTCTGTATGTTTGGTGCCCTCACACTTTTCTGCAGTGGACCAGTGATGTCATTAATCTTCTGTATGTTTGGTGCCCTCACACTTTTCTGCAGTGGACCAGTGATATCATTAATCTTCTGTATGTTTGGTGCCCTCACACTTTTCTGCAGTGGGCCAGTGATGTCATTAATCTTCTGTATGTTTGGTGCCCTCACACTTTTCTGCAGTGGACCAGTGATGTCATTAATCTTCTGTATGTTTGGTCACTTCACACTTTTCTGCAGTGGGCCAGTGATGTCATTAATCTTCTGTATGTTTGGTCACTTCACACTTTTCTGCAGTGGACCAGTGATGTCATTAATCTTCTGTATGTTTGGTGCCCTCATACTTTTCTGCAGTGGGCCAGTGATATCATTAATCTTCTGTATGTTTGGTCACTTCACACTTTTCTGCAGTGGGCCAGTGATGTCATTAATCTTCTGTATGTTTGGTGCCCTCACACTTTTCTGCAGTGGGCCAGTGATATCATTAATCTTCTGTATGTTTGGTCACTTCACACTTTTCTGCAGTGGACCAGTGATGTCATTAATCTTCTGTATGTTTGGTGCCCTCACACTTTTCTGCAGTGGGCCAGTGATATCATTAATCTTCTGTATGTTTGGTCACTTCACACTTTTCTGCAGTGGACCAGTGATATCATTAATCTTCTGTATGTTTGGTCACTTCACACTTTTCTGCAGTGGGCCAGTGATGTCATTAATCTTCTGTATGTTTGGTGCCCTCACACTTTTCTGCAGTGGGCCAGTGATGTCATTAATCTTCTGTATGTTTGGTCACTTCACACTTTTCTGCAGTGGACCAGTGATATCATTAATCTAATGTATGTTTGGTGCCCTCACACTTTTCTGCAGTGGGCCAGTGATGTCATTAATCTTCTGTATGTTTGGTCACTTCACACTTTTCTGCAGTGGACCAGTGATGTCATTAATCTTCTGTATGTTTGGTGCCCTCACACTTTTCTGCAGTGGACCAGTGATATCATTAATCTTCTGTATGTTTGGTCACTTCACACTTCTCTGCAGTGGGCCAGTGATATCATTAATCTTCTGTATGTTTGGTGCCCTCACACTTTTCTGCAGTGGGCCAGTGATGTCATTAATCTTCTGTATGTTTGGTCACTTCACACTTTTCTGCAGTGGGCCAGTGATGTCATTAATCTTCTGTATGTTTGGTGCCCTCACACTTTTCTGCAGTGGGCCAGTGATGTCATTAATCTTCTGTATGTTTGGTCACTTCACACTTTTCTGCAGTGGGCCAGTGATGTCATTAATCTTCTGTATGTTTGGTGCCCTCACACTTTTCTGCAGTGGGCCAGTGATGTCATTAATCTTCTGTATGTTTGGTCACTTCACACTTTTCTGCAGTGGACCAGTGATGTCATTAATCTTCTGTATGTTTGGTGCCCTCACACTTTTCTGCAGTGGGCCAGTGATATCATTAATCTTCTGTATGTTTGGTCACTTCACACTTTTCTGCAGTGAGCCAGTGGTATCATTAATCTTCTGTATGTTTGGTGCCCTCACACTTTTCTGCAGTGGACCAGTGATGTCATTAATCTTCTGTATGTTTGGTCACTTCACACTTTTCTGCAGTGGGCCAGTGGTATCATTAATCTTCTGTATGTTTGGTGCCCTCACACTTTTCTGCAGTGGGCCAGTGATGTCATTAATCTTCTGTATGTTTGGTCACTTCACACTTTTCTGCAGTGGGCCAGTGGTATCATTAATCTTCTGTATGTTTGGTGCCCTCACACTTTTCTGCAGTGGGCCAGTGATGTCATTAATCTTGTGTATGTTTGGTCACTTCACACTTTTCTGCAATGGACCAGTGATGTCATTAATCTTCTGTATGTTTGGTCACTTCACACTTTTCTGCAGTGGGCCAGTGATGTCATTAATCTTCTGTATGTTTGGTCACTTCACACTTTTCTGCAGTGGGCCAGTGATATCATTAATCTTCTATATGTTTGGTGCCCTCACACTTTTCTGCAGTGGACCAGTGATGTCATTAATCTTCTGTATGTTTGGTGCCCTCACACTTTTCTGCAGTGGGCCAGTGATATCATTAATCTTCTGTATGTTTGGTGCCCTCACACTTTTCTGCAGTGGGCCAGTGATATCATTAATCTTCTGTATGTTTGGTGCCCTCACACTTTTCTGCAGTGGGCCAGTGATGTCATTAATCTTCTGTATGTTTGGTGCCCTCACACTTTTCTGCAGTGGGCCAGTGATATCATTAATCTTCTGTATGTTTGGTCACTTCACAATTTTCTGCAGTGGACCAGTGATGTCATTAATCTTCTGTATGTTTGGTGCCCTCACACTTTTCTGCAGTGGGCCAGTGATATCATTAATCTTCTGTGTGTTTGGTCACTTCACACTTTTCTGCAGTGGACCAGTGATGTCATTAATCTTCTGTATGTTTGGTGCCCTCACACTTTTCTGCAGTAGGCCAGTGATATCATTAATCTTCTGTATGTTTGGTGCCCTCACACTTTTCTGCAGTGGGCCAGTGATATCATTAATCTTCTGTATGTTTGGTGCCCTCACACTTTTCTGCAGTGGGCCAGTGATATCATTAATCTTCTGTATGTTTGGTCACTTCACACTTTTCTGCAGTGGACCAGTGATGTCATTAATCTTCTGTATGTTTGGTCACTTCACACTTTTCTGCAGTGGACCAGTGATGTCATTAATCTTCTGTATGTTTGGTCCCCTCACACTTTTCTGCAGTGGGCCAGTGATGTCATTAATCTTCTGTATGTTTGGTCACTTCACACTTTTCTGCAGTGGGCCAGTGGTATCATTAATCTTCTGTATGTTTGGTCACTTCACACTTTTCTGCAGTGGACCAGTGATGTCATTAATCTACTGTATGTTTGGTGCCCTCACACTTTTCTGCAGTGGGCCAGTGATATCATTAATCTTCTGTATGTTTGGTGCCCTCACACTTTTCTGCAGTGGGCCAGTGATATCATTAATCTTCTGTATGTTTGGTCACTTCACACTTTTCTGCAGTGGACCAGTGATATCATTAATCTTCTGTATGTTTGGTGCCCTCACACTTTTCTGCAGTGGGCCAGTGATGTCATTAATCTTCTGTATGTTTGGTGCCCTCACACTTTTCTGCAGTGGACCAGTGATATCATTAATCTTCTGTATGTTTGGTGCCCTCACACTTTTCTGCAGTGGACCAGTGATGTCATTAATCTTCTGTATGTTTGGTCACTTCACACTTTTCTGCAGTGGGCCAGTGATATCATTAATCTTCTGTATGTTTGGTGCCCTCACACTTTTCTGCAGTGGGCCAGTGATGTCATTAATCTTCTGTATGTTTGGTGCCCTCACACTTTTCTGCAGTGGGCCAGTGATGTCATTAATCTTCTGTATGTTTGGTGCCCTCACACTGTTCTGCAGTGGACCAGTGATGTCATTAATCTTCTGTATGTTTGGTCACTTCACACTTTTCTGCAGTGGGCCAGTGATATCATTAATCTTCTGTATGTTTGGTGCCCTCACACTTTTCTGCAGTGGGCCAGTGATATCATTAATCTTCTGTATGTTTGGTGCCCTCACACTTTTCTGCAGTGGACCAGTGATGTCATTAATCTTCTGTATGTTTGGTGCCCTCACACTTTTCTGCAGTGGACCAGTGATATCATTAATCTTCTGTATGTTTGGTCACTTCACACTTTTCTGCAGTGGGCCAGTGATATCATTAATCTTCTGTATGTTTGGTCACTTCACACTTTTCTGCAGTGGGCCAGTGATGTCATTAATCTTCTGTATGTTTGGTCACTTCACACTTTTCTGCAGTGGGCCAGTGATATCATTAATCTTCTGTATGTTTGGTCACTTCACACTTTTCTGCAGTGGACCAGTGATGTCATTAATCTTCTGTATGTTTGGTGCCCTCACACTGTTCTGCAGTGGACCAGTGATGTCATTAATCTTCTGTATGTTTGGTGCCCTCACACTTTTCTGCAGTGGACCAGTGATGTCATTAATCTTCTGTATGTTTGGTGCCCTCACACTTTTCTGCAGTGGGCCAGTGATGTCATTAATCTTCTGTATGTTTGGTCACTTCACACTTTTCTGCAGTGGACCAGTGATATCATTAATCTTCTGTATGTTTGGTGCCCTCACACTTTTCTGCAGTGGACCAGTGATGTCATTAATCTTCTGTATGTTTGGTCACTTCACACTTTTCTGCAGTGGACCAGTGATGTCATTAATCTTCTGTATGTTTGGTCACTTCACACTTTTCTGCAGTGGACCAGTGATGTCATTAATCTTCTGTATGTTTGGTGCCCTCACACTGTTCTGCAGTGGACCAGTGATGTCATTAATCTTCTGTATGTTTGGTCACTTCACACTTTTCTGCAGTGGGCCAGTGATGTCATTAATCTTCTGTATGTTTGGTGCCCTCACACTTTTCTGCAGTGGGCCAGTGATGTCATTAATCTTCTGTATGTTTGGTGCCCTCACACTTTTCTGCAGTGGGCCAGTGATGTCATTAATCTTCTGTATGTTTGGTGCCCTCACACTTTTCTGCAGTGGGCCAGTGATGTCATTAATCTTCTGTATGTTTGGTGCCCTCACACTTTTCTGCAGTGGACCAGTGATGTCATTAATCTTCTGTATGTTTGGTGCCCTCACACTTTTCTGCAGTGGGCCAGTGATGTCATTAATCTTCTGTATGTTTGGTCACTTCATACTTTTCTGCAGTGGGCCAGTGGTATCATTAATCTTCTGTATGTTTGGTCACTTCATACTTTTCTGCAGTGGACCAGTGATGTCATTAATCTTCTGTATGTTTGGTCACTTCATACTTTTCTGCAGTGGGCCAGTGATGTCATTAATCTTCTGTATGTTTGGTCACTTCATACTTTTCTGCAGTGGGCCAGTGATGTCATTAATCTTGTTGCTCTTCAGGACATGCTAGTGAGTCCAAGCGATGACGTTTTCGACCAGCTGCGAATACACCTCCAGGAGAAGATCTGTGATGGCAATGGAGAGACTCTATTTGATGTTGGAGTTGGAGCAGGTGGGTGAAGGAAAATGTTTTGCTTCCTCAGAACTTATAGTAAAATATTTTCATAACCACACAGCTCAGTGCATCTGGGAATTACGAATTTCACACGCCATGCATGTTGGATTTACGGAAGTGGTCAGCCAGAATGACAGCTCAGCATAGGTCAATAAAGATGCTGGTTTGTTACAAGATAATTAAAGGCGATGTTAACCTTCTCACCTTTTGCCTGCAGATGATTCCTTGTATGGGCTGCCCGAGGATGAGTACGAGGCGTCCGTGGCCACCCTGAGGTCCCTGGCCGACACCCTGGAGGCCGACTGTGTGCTGCTCAGGGAGAAAAAGTCCAAGGCCGGAACCCAGGGACAGTTTCTGGTGCGGCGGAAAGCAGACTCCAATGATTTTATGGAAGTCAGGTGAGGACGGTGTTGAACATAAGAAAATAAGGAAGTTGGCAAAACTCGAGGATTGCGAAATTCGGATAGCGTGAAACTCGGGAGGATACTGTAGTCTGAATGAAGAGGTGGTAGCGGTAATATAATGTGTTTATTTGTCTTGCCCTATATTTTTCGAATGTCATGAGTTCTTTAATTTTTTCATCTTCATTTCATTTACCTTTAGTTCCTTAGTTTACCTAGTCTAGTTGATTTTTTTTCTTTTTTTTTTTCTTAGCTTAGTTTCGGCACACTTTTCAAATTTTTTTCTTCCCGTGTTCTTCCGTGTTTATTTTTTTCATCTTCATTTTCATTTACCTTAGTTATTTAGTTTACCTAGTATTATTATTATTATTTTTTATTATTATTTTTTTTTTTTTTTCCCCCCTCCTCCTCCCCCCCTTCCCAAAGCTTCGTTTCTGCACGCTTTTCTCATTTCTCCCTTGCGGTGTTCTGTGTGCAGGGTGGCTGTGGTGGGCAACGTTGACGCCGGCAAGTCCACCCTCCTGGGCGTCCTGACCCACGGGGAGCTGGACAACGGCCGAGGCACAGCGCGCATGAAGCTGTTCCGACACAAGCACGAGATGGAGACGGGACGAACCTCCTCTGTTGGGAACGACATCCTTGGATTTGATAGTCAAGGTGAGGGTGAGGTCTTGGTCTTAGGGTGAACTGGAAAAATTGCTTCGTCTATGTATGTCACAACTTTTTTTTATTGTCTTACACTTTCCCACAATTCATTCTATCCCGAGCCATCAATAAATCTAAGGAGAGTTATGCTTTTGGTGATTCTCAAAGAAATAAAAACTAAAACATCCCTTGAGGCGAAGTAGAAAGAGATGACAAAAATAGGCTACAAAAATGAGACGAGATTTTACATTGTCATGACTCAACCCCTTGAGACCCATAACATAATTTTAATTTTAATTTGGGTCCCATTAGACGATTTTAATTAATATAAGCAATATTTTATAGCTATGACCTGTTTAGTATCCTTGTCCACTAACTAATTTGATATATTTAAGTTACATTTCGTAATTGTATGGCTAACAACAGAAATTTTATATTGCAAAGGAAAGATCTGGGCGTGAAGGGGTTAAATAGCACACAATGCCTTATTTGCCCTTTCCAGTTTGAATCCGTTACTTTTTGTAGTATTGAGAGGGTGACCTTGTTCCATCAGGCAAGGTGGTGAACAAGCCTGACCACGGCCACCTGGACTGGGTGAAGATCTGTGAGGCCTCCAGCAAGGTGATCACTTTCATTGACTTGGCCGGGCACGAGCGTTACCTCAAGACTACCGTGTTTGGCATGACAGGACACCTCCCAGACTTTACTATGCTCATGGTGGGTGGGTGTGTGTGTGTCCAGACTACTATGCTCATGGTGGGTGGGTGTGTGTGTCCAGACTACTATGCTCATGGTGGGTGTGGTGTGCTGTGGTGTGTCCAGACTACTATGCTCATGGTGGGTGGGTGTGGTGTGTCCAGACTACTATGCTCATGGTGGGTGGGTGGTGTGGTCCAGACTACTATGCTCATGGTGGGTGGGTGGGTGTGTCCAGACTACTATGCTCATGGTGGGTGGGTGTGTGTGTGTCCAGACTACTATGCTCATGGTGGGTGGGTGTGTGTGTCCAGACTACTATGCTCATGGTGGGTGGGTGTGTGTGTGTCCAGACTACTATGCTCATGGTGGGTGGGTGTGTGTGTGTCCAGACTACTATGCTCATGGTGTGTGGGTGTGGTGTGTCCAGACTACTATGCTCATGGTGGGTGGGTGGGTGTGTCCAGACTACTATGCTCATGGTGGGTGGGTGTGTGTGTGTCCAGACTACTATGCTCATGGTGGGTGGGTGGGTGTGTCCAGACTACTATGCTCATGGTGTGTGGGTGGGTGTGTCCAGACTACTATGCTCATGGTGGGTGGGTGGTGTGCCTTTGGTGGTGGTGTGTCCAGACTACTATGCTCATGGTGGGTGGGTGGGTGTGTCCAGACTACTATGCTCATGGTGGGTGGGTGGCTGGGTGTGTCCAGACTACTATGCTCATGGTGTGTCTGTGTGTGTGTGTCCAGACCTTACTATGCTCATGGTGTGTATGAGTGTGTCTGTGTGTGTGTGTCCAGACTTTACTATGCTCATGGTGTGTCTGTGTGTGTGTGTCCAGACCTTACTATGCTCATGGTGTGTGGTGTGTGTGTGTGTGTGTGTGTCCAGACCTTACTATGCTCATGGTGTGTGTATGTGTGTGTGTGTGTTGACCGAGTTGTGATGTACAGGAAGGGAGTTGTACTTGTAGGGTCCTGTCTGCACTCTGCCTGCCTCACTTATTCAACCTTAACAACCTTTAAACTCATGAATGGTCTCGTGTTTGTGTGTGCGTGTATGTGTGAACTAACTCATCATATAATACACTAATTGAAATGGATAGAAAAATGCATTATAATAACAAGATTTTAATGAAAGGAATAAGTAATATATCTCATACAATTTGTAGCCTTTTTTTCTTTTTCTTATAGTCTAGCTTAGTTTCTGCACACTTTCTTTCACTATTTTCATCCCGTGTTCTTCCGTGTCTAATTTTTTCATCTGCATTTTCATTTACCTTAGTTCCTTAGTTCACCTAGTTTAATTTAGTTTAGTTTTTTTGTCTTCTCTTTTTTAGCTTAGTTTCTGCACACCTTTCTCTATATTTCTCTTGCTTGGCTACAGGTGGGCGCTAATGCCGGAGTGGTGGGCATGACCAAGGAGCACCTGGGTCTGGCACTGGCCCTCAACGTGCCCGTGTTTGTCATCGTCACCAAGATAGACATGTGTCCCCCCAACGTGCTGCAGGACACACTCAAGCTGCTGCACAAGATCCTCAAGAGTGCCGGCTGCAGGAAGGTGCCGCTGCTCGTGCGGAACTCTGAGGACGTCGTTGTGTCTGCCACCAATTTTGTGTCCGAGAGGTGGGTAGTAGTGTTGTGAGGGAGGGGGGAGAGGTGGGTCATAAAGTGTTCCAATCACTCCTTGGGGCCGCTTTAACATGTGGTGGGGGTGGGCGAGTAGGCATGCTGTTGTTAATGCTGTTAATGCACACATGCCCATCTTTGCCAGTATGTCGATCACCTACAACAGCACTAATGATATATGTAAAGGTTGCAGATCCACTACATATCCGTATTGTCAACTCCTTATAATATATGAAATTTTCAGGTTATGCCCAATCTTCCAAGTGTCTAATGTGTCAGGAGAAAATCTGGACCTGCTGACAATGTTTCTGAACCTCCTGTCGTCCCGGACGCCCCAGAACGACAACGACCCGGCTCAGTTCCAGATTGACGACACCTACCAAGTGCCGGTGCGTTGACCTTCTTGGCACTGGCGAGGAAGTTTGAATATTAAATCAAGTTTAACCCATAAAGCATATTAAGTATTAACAATGCTGTTGACTACGATCAATGCTTGATCATTCATATACTGCAAATCTAACACCTTTTATCAATTTTAATTGTTTTATCTGTGTTGGATAGTTCACATGAAAAATTTATAGCTCATGTAGTGGGACATTTCAAGCGCTCTTGGGGGCCCCCTGATGGGCGTGGGGGCCCTGGGCAGCCGCTTGTGCCACTTATGCCTAGGGACGGCTCTGGTCGCTACATCTCTGAAACATAAATTTTCACAAACATGAAGGTATAATTATAGTGTGTCTTTGCAGGGTGTTGGCGTGGTGGTGTCCGGCACTTGCCTGAAGGGCGTCATCCGCGTCAACGACACGCTGCTCCTCGGCCCCAATGGCCTCGGGGACTTCATTCCCATGCCCATCAAGTCCATCCACCGCAAGCGCATGCCGGTGCGGGAGGTGCGCGGCGGACAGACGGCCTCCTTCGCCCTCAAGAAGATCAAGGTGCATGACGTACGCAAGGGCCAGGTGCTGGTGGATCCCTCCCTCAACCCAACATCCTGCTGGGAGTTCAAGGTTAGAGTTAGACGCAGTGTCATTCGGTATCTTCAATCAATTAATGGCTCATGGCAGATGGCACCCGTCAGGTATTCTGGACTGCCAGTAACTGAGGATGATGGTAAGTCTGTCATTTGCATTATATCATCAATCCAGTATACAAAATCATATACATGTCATCAAATACCTTATTGTAGAATATATTAAGAGCATGGTTGTGCCTTGTGTTGCCAGGGTGAGATCCTAGTGCTGCATCACCCCACCACCATCAGCACCAAGTACCAGGCCATGGTGCACGTGGGCTCGGTGCGCCAGACTGCCTCCATCATCGCCATGGACAAGGAGTGCCTCAGGACGGGAGACAAGGCCATCGTACACTTCAGGTTCATCAAGCACCCAGAGTACCTCAAAAGTGGCCTCAAAATGGTAATCAATGATGGTTTTCTTTGCAAAGTTCTTTCTTATATTATATCAGAATGACTATTCCTTGTTGTTCTTATCATAACAATCTTAGTTGTTATTTACCTTTCTTCATGTGTTACAATATCAGCCATCATATGTATATTCAAATACCACTACAGGGAGGTCCCGTTATACGAGCATTCGGTATACGAGAATCCGATGATATGAGAGGTGTAAATTAGGGTCTATTTTCAATATACGAGATAGAAAATCCAATGATACGACATTCAAACTGGGGTGAGTAAAATTATCAAGTTCAAAATGCACGCCCTACCACTCTTGGGCTGGACAAAGGGGGATTTGGTTTACTCCAGTGAGGTCACCCCTAGCAAGCCGTGACCTGAAGGGTAATTAAGCGTATGGCGCGGCCTGACCTTTAGGGGTAATTAGCAGGTGTGCGGCCCCAACCTTGGGACCGCAGTCAGGTCACCCCTAGCAAGGCGTGACCTGAAGGGTAATTAAGCATATGGCGCGGCCTGACCTTTAGGGGTAATTAGCAGGTGTGGGGCCCCAACCTTGGGACCAGCTACACTACCTTCTCTTGTATCACGCGGCGTCCCCTACATTACAACGTCTTTTTTGCTTGTTATGCATGTTTTATGTTTAATTAATGTGCAGTTATGTTATTTTGTGTGCTATTTTCTCTTTCAGAATGCTTTTTCTACAGAATAGGTATCACAGTGTGGGTAATATAGACGCTGTGTGTTTCTTGTGTTTGCTATAGTTTATTTTAGCTTGAAAACATGTCTTTTTTTTTTTCTTTTCTTTTTTAAATTGATGGGGTCCTGGAACCAAACCTATATTTTACCATTAGTTATGTGTTTCGTTATACGAGATTTCGCTTTACGAGTATGCCAGGTGGAACCTAACTGCTCGTATCTTCGGGACCTCCCTGTACATTATATTATTAATAAAACATTCATGAAATATTCAGCCACTTACAACAGTCTCATAAAGTTTTGACAGAAAGCAAATCCATGCATTGGGATACAAAATGTGAACAAGGGTCCTTTTCTTACTTTGGTTCCATATCACCTACCTTGCCTTTACCACTACTCACCCACACCACTACTACCACTACAACACCACTACTACCACTCACCACCTCCATCTTAACCCTTGTCTCACCACCACTACTACCACTCACACCACTCACCACCTCCATCTTAACCCTTGTCTCACCACCACCACTACTACCACTCACCACCTCCATCTTAACCCTTGTCTGACCACCACTACTACCACTACAACACCCACCACCCCCACCAAGTGTAACGCTAGGTAGTGAAGCCTCTGTTGTCCCCCAGGTGTTCCGCGAGGGGCGCACCAAGGCTGTGGGGAGGGTGCTGGACGTGATCCCCAAGGTGGCGTCCCTCCAGCACCAGAAGAACCATAAAATAATGAAGATGGTCAAACAGGTGAGTCAACGTTTTCCTCAGCACACTCCCTCATGGTGTTGTCTTGCATGGGTAGTGGTGGTGGATGTGTGGCTCTTTCATGTGGCTCTCTGTGTACATTGTGTGTGTGTAATCTTACCAGGCCATTCCCGCGATGTGGCACACACCCCGTGGCATTGCTCGTGGCCTCTCGGTAAGGGGTCGACACCTCCCAGATTTATGCAGTGCCATATAATAAGGATAAATAGAGACGTGCTATTCAAATAGGTCTGTTGATTCCTTGCTTTGATAGTTGAAACTTGAGTCTGACAAATTAAAATTTTCAGTCAATATTATTGATGAAATTCAAACTGACCAAGAATGCTGCTGAGATTTTTTAGAGATATGTTTATATTTTTATAAGGCCCCATTTTGTACCTGTGTTGGGCAAGCATAAACACGTGTGATAAATTTATTATTCCACCAAACTTATTCAGGCATTATCACGTTTCAATACAAGAGAACGATTATTTCATGGGTTGAAAAAAACAAAATTTAAACCTCTGCCATCATTTTCAATATTTATGTTACCATTTTACATTTAAATGATTATTGCATGTGTCCTTTTCTTTTCTGGTGTGGAGGCCTGGTGAATCAAGGAGCATTTAATGTATTAGTAAAATATATTTTGTCAATGTCAGTGACAATAATGTTTAAGAACATGATGAGTTAAAGGGTCACTTGTAGCAACACCCAATAGTGGTCTCACCTCTGTGAAGGGTGGCCCTGATGACAGAGCCCGGGGGTGGCGGGGCAGCGTGATGCTAGGGCCTGAGGTGGCCGAGGGGCCGGGAACACACTAGCAACACACACCCGTGAATCATTGCTCTATCCTTGTGTCGGTGAAGGTATTGTCTGGATGGTTTGGGTGAATGGTAAAGTTATGTTACCCTGATTTTGTTTGCTCGGCCATCCGTCATGGGACCTTATGATGGCCAGAACCGTTGGTCACTTTCTTACTGTGATTTTTCCTATAGACTGTTGATGGGGATGATGGCAGCCAGGTAAGATTGAATGCTTCTCCAAATTACACTTTAATGCATGATTTAGATCACCTTTACGATGCATCATGCATTTATTATGTTTGCCATCTTTGACCTTTTTATGCAAGAAGAATTATTCAGGATTCAGACTTCTCTTATTTGTTTCAGAGGCTCATGTTTATACGCTATCAAGCAAGTTTGCTTTCTCTTCTCACCCGTACACAAACAATGCCTTCTGTTATGCAGAGGTGGGCATCGCAATTTTTTTCCAAATTCCGCAATCGCAATTCCGCAATTCCGACCTGCACCAGTCCGCAATCGCAATTCCGCAATTTTTTTCAGATAGGCCTTTTCGCAATTGCAATTCCGCAAACTAATTTTGACACCTACAATTAAAAAAAAAAATTCTCGACTCTTTATTAGTGTTTAATACTTCTGTATTCCTATTCTGTTTCTGTCTATACTTGTTACTTGTCCTTCACAATTAAGTCTTTGTCTCTTTTAGTGTTTTTCTTTACTTTTACACTTCACAGTCTACTGGCTAGTAATCACTAATCTAAGTAATCTACTAATCTTCCTCTTCCTCCTCCCACTTCTTCTGGTTCAGCATGTGGAGGTTGGCAACTAATCTCACACACACGGCCAGCGTACACGCTCTCAATCCCAAGTTCCAGCACGCACTGACTGAGTGACTGTGCTACACTTGGCAAGTTGGCAGTTGGCAGTGTCATCTCCACAATATTTGGTGGGAACTTATGTTCACGCGGGCACTTGCCACTTTGAAGGTGGTGACCGTCACAATTATTGCGATTGAGTTTCAAAATTTTGGCGGTCCGCAACCCGCAATTCTGCATTTTTTTCAGGCATCCGTAATTGCGCAATTCCGCAACCGAATTACCCATCCCGCAAGTTATTGCGATTGCGTTTCAAAATTTTGGCGGTCCGCAATTCGCAATTCCGCAATTTTTTCAGGCATCCGTAATTGCGCAATTCCGCAACCGAATTACCATTCCGCAAGTTGCGGAATGCCCCCCTCTGCTGTTATGACGCCCGCACATAAAATGTAATCTCTCTGCTCAGATTTTTGCATCATCAAGCATTCTTTACTTCCACACCAACTTTTTGAGTAAACTTGTGCATTTCTTCCTCGACACCCATAAACTATAATAGTTCTTTCCTCTTTGACCTCAGTTTTTGTATAAACAATGTACATTGCCTACATGTTGTAAGACTTGGATGGCCCAGTGCAGTGCTCCTGTATCTTGTAACCTCTTCTTCACACCATCCATCCCCATTCAATTACTTCCATACTGTCCCACAGACGGCTGCAATCCCGCTACCCAACTTTTTGTTATTCCTGTTCCTGACTTCATTTTCCCATCAGTCCTATCCTCTAATACTTCTCCCTGTTCAACGCCCACTTATCCTTATCTCTAGCCAGTATCCACATCACCCCCACCATGTGTGACACCTCATGGTTTGAAACACAGAAATAGATCTGGGCTGAGCCATAGGAAACCTTTCACTGGATTGGGTTTCAGCACAAGGAAACCTTTCACTGGATTGGGTTTCAGCACAAGAGTCGTAGAATAACTTAGTAACAATCTCACCGCCACGGCGCCAAGGATAGTATATAGAGGCTTGTATAGTACCCTTGGTGTCCGCCGCCCCGGGACCTACACTGCCCGGGCCACACGGCACAGCAAAGGGATGTACGATAGTTGTATGAGGTGAATAAGGCGATTGTTTACGGTGGAGGTATGTACAGCGGTGTGGCAGGATACAAACTAAAGCTAGGTGATATGAGCACTCAGGAACTCACGTGCTATGAAACAGAATCATTCACATTCGAACCACACAAGAGATAATCCATACACTCGTAAACAATCGCCTCCTTCACCTCATACAAGGGAGACTTCTCGCAGCACACAGTCAGTGCACCTTTTACTGTCAATAATTTCCACTGACAACATGATGGGTGTCTGCCGGGGTAAAATAGTACCAGACATGGAGGATGAATGTGTCCCTTGGTATAGTCTATTCACTTAAGCTGGATTCCTGGGCTGGGAGCTGCTCGCTGCCTAGCCGAGTTTGTAAGGACGTCGCTGATTGGCTGATAGACTCGGGCTGGGTGGCGATGGTGGTGGTACTTGCCTCGCCGCAACCCAAAACCCTTGCGTTGCCTCAGAAAAATATTCATATTTCTTGGCTTTACTCATCTCTTACACAAGATAGGCCTGTTTTGTTTGCAGCAGTGAATCAGGCAGTGATTGTTCAACAACAACACGTCATTCATAACTCAATAGGGTAAAAAATAAAGTCATGACTGACTATCTCAAGAGTAGGCGGACTTTTAGGTTTTCAGTGCATTGAAATGTTGTACTCCTACCCGATATTACCAAGCTACCAGATGATATTTATGAAAGCTGAGCCTACCATCGTGTTCATAATACATTGCTGCATATCATGAGCATAAAAAAATTACACTAAGACTACCGTAATATTAAGATAATTGAAGGAAAGTAAAAGAGTGTATAAACATTCTTTCTTGCTTATTTTGCTTCAACTCGCTGTAACTCCATCAGTTTTGGTTGCATTCAATTTTCAAGCACTGTTTCAAAATCCTTATACTTTTCCGCTTCCTGTGGTATGTAGTACGTACCAATAAGGAAAAGAGTAGGTGGTCAAAATGGCTAAGAAAGTTAAACTGTTTCAAACTGGTGCCGTGAAGGGTGGAGCCTCTGATAGCTCTCCCGAGAAGTCTCTACTGTACAGTAGGGAGGGAGCAATGCTCACCCGTCACTGTGTCAGTTTGAAACAGTTTAACTTTCTTAGCCATTTTGACCACCTACTCTTTTCCTTATTGGTACGTGCTACATACCACAGGAAGCGGAAAAGTATAAGGATTTTGAAACAGTGCTTGAAAATTGAATGCAACCAAAACTGATGGAGTTACAGCGAGTTGAAGCAAAATAAGCAAGAAAGAATGTTTATACACTCTTTTACTTTCCTTCAATTATCTTAATATTACGGTAGTCTTAGTGTAATTTTTTTATGCTCATGATATGCAGCAATGTATTATGAACACGATGGTAGGCTCAGCTTTCATAAATATCATCTGGTAGCTTGGTAATATCGGGTAGGAGTACAACATTTCAATGCACTGAAAACCTAAAAGTCCGTCTACTCTTGTGATAGTCAGTCATGACTATTTTTTACCCGATTGAGTTATAAATGGCGTGTTGTTGTTGAACAATCACTGCCTGATTCACTGTTGCAAACAAAATAGGCCTATCTTGTGTAAGAGATGAGTAAACCCAAGAAATATGAATATTTTTCTGAGGCAACGCAAGGGTTTTGGGTTGCGGCAAGGCAAGTACCACCACCATCGCCACCCAGCCCGAGTCTATCAGCCAATCAGCGACGTCCTTACAAACTCGGCTAGGCAGCGAGCAGCTACCAAGAATCCAGCCTAAGTGAATAGACTATAGTAATGGTTATGATAAGGAGTCAGTCATAGGCTTTGAGTAACCTAAGACTGAACACCATTTCACCACCTAACATCTAGATCGTGATCCTTAGTTTCACATTTCTAATCTTTCCATTGATTTTTTTTTAATACTAATATAGTACCTAGTTTTGAAGTTGGAGATGAAACAGTGTGAACCAGTATGTGTTGTTTTGAATGCAGTGTACAAATGATAAAAGCTCAAAGATGGAGACTGAACGATGTTACCCAAATTAGTTAACTCAATGAACGTGTTTTATTATTCTGTTTTTTTTAATGAGGCAAAAATCCTGACCCCTTGCTGCTTACTGACTGATAATATTGATGCCAGGAGAAGGGAATACTACGGTTCTTCTTAATTTCAGTTGTATTTTATCATAGTTAACCATATTATCAGGTAAATATAGGCAACATTTCAAGCATGAGACCTTAAAATAGAATGGAAATTTTGCCTTGTTTAAAAAATAGACTATAGTTAGTATGCATTTCCTGATTTCGTGTGTGTCTATCAGGCTGGGGGAGGCGGCGAGGGGGGGGGCCAGCACGGCAGCCAGGGGAGCGCCGGCTTCAGTGGCACCAAGAAGCAGCGCAGCCGCAGGGGAGGCAAGCACAGGTGGGTGCCAGCAAACTATTTCACAGCTTGGCTCAACTTCCTTATTTCAAGATTGTGTTACCTTTAATAACAAGACAGAAAAAGGTAACAATTTTATGTTACCCTTTACTTGTCTTGATATTAACCCCTTGAGACCCAGAACGTAATTTCCGTTGTTATTTGGGTACCATTAGACGATTTACAGTGAATATAAGCAATGTTTCATAGACAGGACCTGGTTAGTAGTCTTGTCGACTAACTAATTTGGTATATTCAGTTACTTTTCGTAATTTAATGGCTCGAGAACATACAATTCTTTATAGCAAAGGAAAGGTCTGGGTGTGAAGGGGTTAAAGGTAACAATTGATCTGGATGCTATTTAAGTTTTCACCCCATAGGAAACACCATATCAGGTAATCTTTCATTTAAATTTCCCCCAATACCTGGTGCCGTGCCTCACAGATCCCGCGGCAACAACCCGACGCCCACCACCAACCCGGAGCCGGGAAGTCCACACAAGCAGGGAGCGGCAAGTCCTGTGCCTGTGTCCGCCGCCCCAGACCCGCCACCTGCACCACCTGTCCTTAATGGGCCTGAAACCCTCCCACCCCAGCCCGTGGTGGCACCAGCTCCAGTCTCTGTGTGAACAAGCCAGACACAGTGAGCCCCTCTGTTATGTTTTCTATTGTAGTTTCGTTGATGAAATACTAGAAACCAAAATCTCCCTTGGAGCAAACTCTGTCTTTTGGTTCAAAGCATAATGTTTCTTCCCCCCTCCCTCTGTCTCTTTCTCTCTCCCCTACAAGAAGAGATGGAATTCAGGAGGAAAAATAACAGAGGATTGGCAGAGGTGCTTGCTGCTGATGAGACATTCAAGACTTGAAGAATCAAGAATGAGATGAAATACATATTCAATGTATCGTCTTAATCTCTGTTTATTGTTCATCACTTGAACAATGCTGATTTTTTTCAACATATTGTTGATTACTTTATATAAAGTAAGTAAATGGCTTTTGATTTGAATATGTTGTACAATATGTCCATGTTAAGGTTTAAATCATTGGGAGTCTTTGAATCCTACCCAGGTGATTAATAACATTACTCTAAAATATGAAATTACTACTCGTGAGAAAGAATGAAAAATGTAAATTCATGTACTGTGATATTCTCATTTTGCATTCATGTACACTTGCTTTAAATTGTTTTACCAGAATATTTTAAAATGTTGTAGAAGTATAAATACCTTTGCCCATTGAAGCAGTTTAGAAAGTCTTAAGTCATTACTTGGCTTGGCAATGTTTGATGCACACCAATCACTGTCACCCGTCACATCTGTGGAGCAAAGCTGGCATGGAATAAGTCATAGGATTTTATCTTTAGAGAGTTGTTTTTATACTCTACAACACTATTGTGATCATTAGGTAGTGTTCACCTTTATCTTTGCCGAGTTGCTACATAGAGTGGAAATGAAGCAACAAGTGGAGTGCAGTAGTAAATGTCAGAGCTTTCTTATTCTTAGGCCATTAGGAATGTGGACTGTCATTACAATCTGTAATACAACATTTTATTAGATATGTCTAATCTTGCTGAAATTTTACAGGGGTGCATATTATGCTATTGATTTCCATATTCTTCAAATAAGAGCATAGAATGAAGGTGAGAGAGGTAGTACCCAGGCCTTGGAGGCGAGTTGTGAGGTGGTTGAGGTGGTTGTGGAGGCAATGAAAGTGTACGGCAAGTTTACCAAGTTTAAAGTTCAGTGAAAATAGTGAACAGTTATGGTTCAGTATATATATATATGTACTTTACTTTAGAAATAGATGTATATTTTGCTTTGAAAAGTTAATACTCGTGACTTAATAAATTTTCAGTCAAACTTTGTACGTGATGCAAAACACGTAGCTAGAGGAAGTGAGATCCTCATCACAGTTTTCAGAGATACAAAAAACTGTCTGATGAAATACATATTGTATTTGTAGTCGTTTCTCTAAGTCAAGTTGTTGGAAGCATAACAAAAGATGCTGTTAGTGAGATTGCACCAACATTGAACTAATATAAAAAAAATTATTTCTCTGGGTCAATATACCATTTACAGAACTAATTTGTGATTCAAATTCCTTCTGAATGAGTTCATAAACTAGTGTGGTATAGAAGTGGAAGATGCTTTTACTGCATTCTTTTATTCTTTTTCTTTTTCAAATAATGAAATTCTCTGTTAAGTTTATTTCGGGAGTGCCTAAACTTCATGTCAACATGTAGTCACTGATCCATTAACCCATTTCTAAATATCAGAGATTACTACTGATTCAAAAGTGCAACTAGATTTTTCAGACGTTAAAGCCTCCAAGAAGAAAATAGAATGCTAATGCTACAGGATAGTACAAGTTTATGGTACATAGCCACAATTTAGTACAAAAGAAACCAAAATGTCTAAAAAATCATATGTATTACCCAAGAAATACCTAAATTTAGCATATTGAAGTACAAGTATAACCAAAAAGTGATGTATTTATGAGATCGTTGATGGTTTTAAATCAGGTACACCAGAGCTTGTGCATTTTAAAGCTGCAAGAAAGATATAGTGTAGGAAACATGGATTATAATGAGATCATGTTCCCGCAGCTTGTTGATTGACCGCTAACACTTATATTAGGAGTGAAATTCTCTCATTGACTGTAGAGAAAGTGTTACGAATGTGTGTGTGGTTCGTAAAGTTGCTGATTTATGAGTGATATGAACTTCCAAATTACCAAGTGGCATATCACGTCATATTGTGCAGTACAGGTTTAGGTTATGCATAATATTCAACCTGTTTTTATTTCTGTGGAATGTTTATATAGTTGAGGCAATGGTTCCTTTGCTCACAGGTCATAGCTTACCTAGCCTTGTGCACACCATGACCTTGCCTTTCACGTCTTAGTGTTGGTCCATCACGGAGATCAAACCTTCCCGTGTGTTATGCAGTGGAGTTCCCAAGCATGATCGTACTGCAACTAAATGTTCAGAGAAAATACTGCAAATGCATAAGTACGTAGAGTTGCATAATGTTTCCATAGTTTTGGATTTGTGTTAGAGCAACATAGCCATGAGGAATATGATAGCTCGTGTTGTTTTCCCGTGTTCATTTAGGCTTCGTGACCTGAGTGATGACAGTAACACTTTCTATGTACCAGTCGTCATATTTAACAGGAAGTCATATTAGCTCTAGGCAGTTCTAGTGATTGATTGCATTCAAAGAAATCTGATAACATTTGCTCTGCTATACAGTGTAAAAACAAATTTTGTGTGTATATTTATATGATTTACTGAAGCATTGTAAAGACTAGAAGCATAAGGTTGTGTAATGTTACAAAAAATATAAATATCTAAAACCTGTTTAAGATTCTTTATTTTTTCAGTAATCAAGGAAACCATTCTCATCAGTCAATAATTGGGGGCATACGCCGGGGGGCGCGTCGCCTCGCCCACCCTACTACGACACTCCTGGGGGTCACCACGTGCGAATCCCCATGCAGGTTCCCTTCCTATTCCAAGCAACTCTCGACAGGAAACATCAACTTGCCCCAGCCACGAGCCTTGTGCTTGCCTCCTTGGCCGCCTCCATGCCAGATTGTCTCTTACCGAGATACAACCCGATGGGAAGGATCGGTCAGGGTAGCGTGCCACATGCCCATATAGCCGAAGTTGGCGCTGACGGACTATGCCGGTAATAGGCCTCGATTCAGTCTCACTGTGCAATCGTTGGTTTGACACGTAGTCATCCCAGCGATACCCCATGATTCTGCGGACATATTATCAAAGGCATCAATTCTCCTCTTCAAGTTGCTATTTTGTGTCCGTGTCTCACGTCCATAGAGTAAGACAGGGATTACAAGCGACTTGAAGATCCGGATCTTTGTCCTTCTGCACAGGTACCGACAAAGCCAAATACTCGTTTTGAGCCAGTCCATAACACCGTGAGCTATGCCAATCCGCCGTAAGACTTCTTGATTTGAGCCGCCGTCATTCTAGACTGCGCTACCAAGGTAAGTAAAACTTCCCAAAAATTTTAAGAAGCTTTGGAACTCCCCCTGGTGAGGCGAGCTCTAGCTAAACTCTGGCGAATCCCTTATGCACTTGATAACTATTCCGTCCTTCTCCGCTTAGAGTGAGTCTTGGCTATCAATGCTACGATGTCTGTGTCAGCTTCTGTCGCCGTAGTGCCTCCCTCCCTCCGCCCCTCCGACCATCCAGTTCTTCGGAACCGAGTTGCCTGTGGCGCGATGGACACCCTTAAGCGTCAACGGTGTCCCCCTGTCGACTGTGGGCTTCCTGGGACGACGAGTGGTGCGTGCCGCTCCCTGAGGTGACGGTATCGCAGCTAAGGCTTCACGACGCCGTTTAAATGGCGTTCATGCATCCTAACACGGGACGGGCTGCGACGCACGGTCCTTGCATGAAATGAGTCGTGACTCTCGGCGCCAAGTTCCCCGTAGGTGTCCTACTTGTGACTGGCTCAGCCCGCGTGACCCACCTCGGGTCTGGCTGCAGCGCCTGCCACCGCTTTCCTCGCTTGTCTTGCCGCTGTAGAGCGGCTCTTCGCCCCTAAATTCTCTCTGCTCATTTAGGAGTTCCTTCCTTCCAGCTGCATCTAGCGTTGCCAAGTACTCCCTCGGAGTCAATTGTGGCATGGCGTCGAGCCCAGCCTGTTCAGTGGCAGTATTAGTCTCCTCAGTTTACCACTCAAGCATGTAAGTCGGCTCTGGGTTCCGGTGCCTTTCCTCAGATAGAGGCGGTGATGACTTCGACTGGAAGGCAGCAAACTCCATAGTGGTGACCCCCGAGTGGCGTCGTAGGGTGGGCGAGGCGATGCGTCCCCCGGCGTATGCCCCCAATGATTGATTGATTGATACAAGAAAATCAAATATATACGAGAAATTTCAAAGCGTTTTGTCCTTACATACGTATAATCTTGAATACTAAATAGAGAACATTACTAATATCAATGAATAAAACTAATGAGTTTCAATACAAAGGGACGGATTCAACATTTTCCTAAAGCTTAGACAAAAAGGCAATTCAATCAAATGACATGAGTGGACTTTATATAATGCAAACACATTTCCCACTTCAACCAAAGGAAAGGAGGAATTGAAACTTTCCAAGACCAAATAAACACTGATAAGATGAATGAAGATGAGTATAGGAGGCAATGAGGCCACTGGAAGGCATTGGTTTGATGTACTTTGTTCACTATAAGGCACTAACACATCCACGAGAGGCACTTAACAATGTATCACTATTTACTCCACCACCATACTAAACACACACACACACACACACACACACACACACACACACACACACACACACACACACAAACAATTCCTTAACATGCAAATGAGGCCATATAGGGATAGGGATTAGATCGACATACTTATGGTCTCTCAGACATATCGCAGAACACACACACAAGTATTTATTAATGCATTGATAACAATTACTACTACCATAGATAACACTTCAGTCGCCACCTGCCCTAATGTCGCCAGGCGCAATATTTTACGAATTATAGCTCCACTACTGATTTGTATGTGCCACTAAAGATGATACACAGTAGTTTATATCATGACTGTATAATATATCCTGTTTCAGTGTTGTTTTATGCTTTGTATCTTAAAGTATAAACTTTCAAATTTCACTACTAGTTTTTTTTTCGGGCAACAACAGACAGCAGCTGGCGGGAGGACATAAACACTAGCTGGCAATCTTAGCACCGTTACCAACGTCGCCACTTGCCTTTGATATTTTGGTAATTTGTTCATTTATAGCCATAATATGACACAGATGAAGACACAAAATTACACAGACTCTCCAGATAGCCCCTTCTAACTTTCCTGAAATCATTGATGTAAGTATTAACGCCGTCTGTAAATTGAAAAGAAACGTTGTCCTGGCGACTTTAGTGTTAGCTACGGTAGGCTCATGCTATGACTAGTAACTTTTGCTCCATCCCGACGGTTATCCTAAAAAAAGACATCAGTTTTACGTATACAAATTCACGAGGGAATGTAATGTTTTGACTAGCAACTCTGCATCTCGTTTTAAATGGAAAAAACTACATGCTGATTCCTTTGGTTATGTTACTTAATGACGGGTAGTATTACACCAACATCATCACCTGTAATGCTATTTGGCAACATGACTAGTAACTTTCCACTCTACTTCCTTCCTTCTTCCCTTCATAAAAGATACCAGAAGTACACCTCCATCTTTCCTCCTTGACATGCCATGTAAAGTTTATGAAAATCTAAAGCTTGGGGGCAATCTCATGCAAACTTCCACCATCCTTCCATTCTTCCTCTCTAGAATACATGATTTTCAAACCCACTACAAAACAACACTTGAGATCCTACCAAGACATCACGTTTCCCAAGGGTGCCTGTCTCCTCCCCTTTCCTTCCTTCAAACCCACTACAAAACAACACTGAGATCCTACCAAGACATCACGTTTCTCAAGGGTGTCTTGTCTCCTCCCCTTTCCTTCCTCGGCCACTGGTTAGGGGCGTTGGACGAGGGCCGCCACATACACCCACACTGAGAGCACCTGGCCTGGGTAGGGATGCAGGTGGAGGGCCAGGGCAAACTCCACCCCCGGGGCCTGCGTGAGGTGCACCCCCGCCCCGTGCACCGCCGCCACCACACTGCCGGCCGTGCTGTACCCCAGGTGAACGCACACACCACAGACCTGCGAGGCACGTGAGGAGGAGGGTCAGTGGTGTGTGTGTGTTGGGTACAAGTATAAAAATGAAAAGAAGCTGCGATGGAATATTCAATTAAGAGAAAGAAATCAACAAAACGGGCAAAATAGGAGAGAAAGAAATTAATAAAACGGGAGGGGGGGGGGGTTTCTACCTACACGAGGCTACACGAGGAGAAGGGTCAGTGGCAAGGATAATGTATAGACCTCTATTTACTATCCTTGGTCAGTGGTGTGTGTGTTAAGGGGACAAGTACAAAACCGAAAAAAAATGAAGATGCAATGGATATGAATTGATTAAGAGAAAGATCTTAATAAAACGGGCAAAATACGCAGCTATCAATACTTGTTGAAAAGAGAGAGAGAAAAAAATAACGACAAAATCAAGACTGGAAACTACATCACTATCCTTGTTTTCCACCATAACTCTCTCTCTCTCTCTAACACACTCACCTGATGTGACTTCATGACGGCAGCAAGGAGGGCGTGGTGAGGGTGCTGGTGGAGGTGTGGTGGACTACTACTGCTGTGGGGGTGGAGAGTGGTGGTGGTGGTGCGGGTCTCCTCCATCTTCTCCACAAGCTTCCGCAATACCTTAATGGCGTGTCTGTTCCATATTGTCCTAAAAGAGAGAGAGAGAGAGAGAGTAGTGTATCAAAGGAACTACACATTACCACTACTACACAACTCCACTACACTACTCTACACTATCACTACTACATTACATTCTAATCTGGCAAATGGGGAACTTTCAAAGCTAAGCGCAACAGCGATACAAGCGCTGTCAATCTTTGCCTCTGACTAACTACCAACACAAACTGCTTTTTATAAGAAAACTGTTCAGCTTTTGTATTGATGTGTAATTCTGCATATGCCAAAAGAGCACAGGAATTTACGGTATTGATAGGTCATTCAGCGTCAAAGATGCTAAGGCGGCGACGCGCTAGTGACATCTTGAATGGGAATCTTGGAATGGACCTCTGTCGTCAGTGTTATTGTGCTGGATCATTAGGGAGCTTTAAAAGAGGCTAATAATTCCTGAATGGGATGAAAAGTGTGTAGTAGTGTATAAGTAACGGACTATCCCCGTGTAGGTCTTCGCGGCTCTTGTAGCTTCCTTATTTTCTTGTGTTCTTGTTTTGTTATCTGGTGACGTTAGCTTTTCAGAAAATTCCTCAGATCCCTCACCTGTTACTGTTATATATTGTCCTAAGAGAGGGAATGTGAGATAGTGAGCGAGTGTAGAGAGAGTTGGGGGGAAAGAAAGAAAGAGGAAGAGTTGTGATATGTGAGATAAAGGGGAGTAAAAAGGAGTAAGAAATAACTGAGATATAAGCAATTAACATAAGTGTAGAGAGTAGTGTATCAAAGGAACTACACATTACCTATTCATTCTTATCTGGCAAATAGGTCTTCCCTCTTTTACCTGTTACTGCCCCGCCACTTCATGAAGGCATCACGAAGACTGAGCTCCAGCCTCTCCTGCAGCGCCTTCACCTGCTCAAGGTCGGGCAGGGGCAGGGTCAGGCAGGGGGGCTGCACACTGGCCAGCCCGGGGTCCCTCAAGCCGCCACGCCCAAAGAACGACCGCCATCCCGACCCACCCACGTTCAGGTTAACTCTGGGTGGGTCGTCGTATTTTTGGACGTTGCCCCAGATCTAGAGTACGAAGAGGTGATCGAATGAGGCGTGATAGTAACATAAATGTATCTATAGACTTGATGCCCCTCCAGTGATCTACACGTCTATATACCTTCATGTCGTGCATAGTAAGGACATTAATTGGATACTTTAAAAAAATGTCAGTCATCACGCCACGCCAGCCAGCGCGTTGCTTACGTTCTCCTGACTGATGAGTTGGTACACGGCATGGAGGGGCGTGAAGGGGTGGCGCGGACTGAAGCAGCGGCCGGTGGAAGGCTGCCACACCACCCACTCCCCACCCGACTCCCGCGTCACCACGTAGCAAGTCTCCCCCTCAGGCACACCGCTACCTGATGGGCGAATCCAAAAGAGAGTATCATGAGAAAAAGTTAGGTTATTCTGTTATCTTACTGTTAATCTTACTCTTATTATTATTACTTATTATTTATTATTATTTACAGTACTCTTATTATTACTGTTATCTTACTTACTATGTATTTTGTTTTCTTGTTACTTTCTTTTCCTATTTTCACTTGGACACGCAAAGCACACCTCTGTTTTTACCACACAAATGGGACGTCACATACCCAAAGTCTAGACCTCTGATAAGCCACACACACACCACACACACACACCCACCCAGCAATAGATAGGCCGTCTTGCCGAGGTGCAGGAAGAAGCAGGCCAGCAGGACGGCATGCTCCTCCTCGTCTCCAGTCAGCAGAGTCAAGAATTGCTGTGGAAGATGAACTGTTTAGCCTCAAGAATTAGTGTGCTGAGGGAGGGACGGGACTCCACCTAACTGTTCTCCTCTTTGTACCCATAAACTATAGTTGCCGCATGTTAAGTTGGCAAAAATGGGGCCCCTTCCCACCCACCTTCCTAACGCACGAGATTGGCTGAGGTGTTGGGTGAGAATGCCTTACTTTAAGTTCCGCCCTAAAGCCCCAACACCTCAGCCAATCCCGTGCGTTCGTAAGGGGGCCCAATTTTCGCAGACTTAACGTGTGGCGACTATAACTGTATCCTTGTCCTTGATTTAGGTGAACTACATAAGATCCCGAATGTGTGCTGCGGTTAAAGGGATTTCACTACTGGATTCAAAGGAATGTAATAGTTAATAAGTCAATGATATTAGATGGTGACAGTGTGAGAAGATTGCTGTTTGACATCTAAGGTTACCAGGTATACAGAGGGAGGAGGAACTGTACTGTAACACGGAATTAAACATAGCCTGTGATGACATACAATGATGTGACCTACCTCAGAGTTAGCCCAAATGTCCCCTGCGCCAGGAAACAAGGTCAGGTCGGCCAGGGAGGGAATGAGGGACACAAACCAGGCGACGCGGCGAGCTGTGGCGGCTTTGTCTTCACCTGGAAAAGGAAAACCTTACATACCATACCCTCTTCTAAACCCTTAACACCCCGTAAGACACACTATTTCACCCCAGTAACACCCCTCGCCTAAACCCTAAACACCCCTGCAGACCCACTATTTCACCCCAGTAACATCCCTCACCTTAACCTTTAACACCCCTGCACTCACTATTTCACCCCAGTAACACCCCTGATCTAAACCCTTAACACCCCTGCAGACTCACTATTTCACCCCAGTAACACCCCTGAAAACTTAGTGCCATATGACCTCTGATGTCTGGCACATTTTCCCCTTTTTGGCATTAAATCAATCAATCCCTGAAAACTTCTACTAATTCACCCCAGTAACACCCCTCACCTAAACCTTTAACACCCCGTAAGACCCACTATTTCACCCCAGTAACACCCCTCACCTAAACCCTTAACACCCCTGAAGACACACTATTTCACCCCAGTAACACCGCTCACCTAAACCCTTAACACCCCTGAAGACCCACTATTTCACCCCAGTAACACCCCCCGCCTAAACCAGTAACACCCCTGAAGACCCACTATTTCACCCCAGTAACGCCCCTCACCTAAACCCTTAACACCCCTGAAGACCCACTATTTCACCCACACCGTAAACACCCCTGAAGACCCACTATTTCACCCCAGTAACGCCCCTCACCTAAACCCTTAACACCCCTGAAGACCCACTATTTCACCCCAGTAACACCCCTCACCTAAACCCTTAACACCCCGTAAGACACACTATTTCACCCCAGTAACGCCCCTAAACCACTATTTCACCCCAGTAACACCCTCACCTAAACCCTTAACACCCTGAAGACACACTATTTCACCCAGTAACACCCCTCACCTAAACCCTTAACACCCCTGAAGACACACTATTTCACCCCAGTAACACCCCTCACCTAAACCCTTAACACCCCTGAAGACACACTATTTCACCCCAGTAACACCGCTCACCTAAACCCTTAACACCCCTGAAGACACACTATTTCACCCCAGTAACACCGCTCACCTAAACCCTTAACACCCCTGAAGACCCACTATTTCACCCCAGTAACACCCCTCGCCTAAACCAGTAACACCCCTGAAGACCCACTATTTCACCCCAGTAACGCCCCTCACCTAAACCCTTAACACCCCTGAAGACACACTATTTCACCCCAGTAACACCCCTCACCTAAACCCTTAACACCCCTGAAGACCCACTATTTCACCCCAGTAACACCCCTCACCTAAACCCTTAACACCCCTGAAGACACACTATTTCACCCCAGTAACACCCCTCACCTAAACCCTTAACACCCCGTAAGACCCACTATTTCACCCCAGTAACACCCCTCACCTAAACCCTTAACACCCCTGAAGACACACTATTTCACCCCAGTAACACCCTCACCTAAACCCTTAACACCCTGAAGACCCACTATTTCACCCCAGTAACACCCCTCACCTAAACCCTTAACACCCCGTAAGACCCACTATTTCACCCCAGTAACACCCCTCACCTAAACCCTTAACACCCCTGAAGACCCACTATTTCACCCCAGTAACACCCCTCACCTAAACCCTTAACACCCCTGAAGACCCACTATTTCACCCCAGTAACGCCCTCACCTAAACCTTAACACCCTGAAGACCCACTATTTCACCCCAGTAACGCCCCTGAAGACACACTATTTCACCCCAGTAACGCCCCTCACCTAAACCCTTAACACCCCTGAAGACCCACTATTTCACCCCAGTAACACCCTGAAGACACACTATTTCACCCCAGTAACGCCCCTGAAGACACACTATTTCACCCCAGTAACACCCCTCACCTAAACCCTTAACACCCCGTAAGACCCACTATTTCACCCCAGTAACACCCCTCACCTAAACCCTTAACACCCCTGAAGACACACTATTTCACCCCAGTAACGCCCTCACCTAAACCCTAACACCCCGAAGACCCACTATTTCACCCAGTAACACCCCTCACCTAAACCCTAACACCCCCTAAACCCTAACACCCGAAGACCCACTATTTCACCCCAGTAAACCCCTCACCTAAACCCTTAACACCCTGAAGACCCACTATTTCACCCCAGTAACACCCTCACCTAAACCCTTAACACCCTGAAGACCACTATTTCACCCCAGTAACACCCCTCACCTAAACCCTTAACACCCCGAAGACACACTATTTCACCCCAGTAACACCCTCACCTAAACCCTTAACACCCCTGAAGACACACTATTTCACCCCAGTAACACCCTCACCTAAACCCTTAACACCCCTGAAGACACACTATTTCACCCCAGTAACACCCTCACCTAAACCCTTAACACCCCTGAAGACACACTATTTCACCCCAGTAACACTCCTCACCTAAACCCTTAACACCCCTGAAGACACACTATTTCACCCCAGTAACACCCCTCACCTAAACCCTTAACACCCCTGAAGACACACTATTTCACCCCAGTAACACCCCTCACCTAAACCCTTAACACCCCTGAAGACACACTATTTCACCCCAGTAACACTCCTCACCTAAACCCTTAACACCCCGTAAGACACACTATTTCACCCCAGTAACACCCCTCACCTAAACCCTTAACACCCCTGAAGACACACTATTTCACCCCAGTAACACCCTCACCTAAACCCTTAACACCCCGTAAGACACACTATTTCACCCCAGTAACACCCCTCACCTAAACCCTTAACACCCCTGAAGACACACTATTTCACCCCAGTAACACCCTCACCTAAACCCTTAACACCCCTGAAGACACACTATTTCACCCCAGTAACACTCCTCACCTAAACCCTTAACACCCCTGAAGACACACTATTTCACCCCAGTAACACCCCTCACCTAAACCCTTAACACCCCTGAAGACACACTATTTCACCCCAGTAACACCCCTCACCTAAACCCTTAACACCCCGTAAGACACACTATTTCACCCCAGTAACACCCCTCACCTAAACCCTTAACACCCCTGAAGACACACTATTTCACCCCAGTAACACCCCTCACCTAAACCCTTAACACCCCTGAAGACACACTATTTCACCCCAGTAACACCCCTCACCTAAACCCTTAACACCCCTGAAGACACACTATTTCACCCCAGATAACACCCCTCACCTAAACCCTTAACACCCCTGAAGACACACTATTTCACCCCAGTAACACCCCTCACCTAAACCCTGTAACACCCCTGAAGACACACTATTTCACCCAGTAACACCCCTCACCTAAACCCTTAACACCCCGTAAGACACACTATTTCACCCCAGTAACACCCCTCGACCTAAACCCTTAACACCCCTGAAGACCACTATTTCACCCCAGTAACACCCCTGACACTAACCAGTACACCCCGTAAGACTTCACTATTTCACCCCAGTAACACCCCTCACTAAACCCTTAACACCCTAAGACCACTATTTCACCCAGTAACACCCCTCACCTAAACCCTTAACACCCCTGTAAGACACACACTATTTCACCCCAGTAACACCCCTCACCTAAACCCTAACACCCTGAAGACCCACTAAATTCACCCCAGTAACCCCCTACTAACCCTAACCCTGGAGCACACATATCAGCCCTGGGTCAAGGACACCGTGAGGCACCTAACCCGTGATACGGCGATGGTAAAGAGAAGCCGACCACTCCTTCCCTGCCGCCACTATCTCCTCTGGCTCGCTGGACTCAAACTGTGCCTGATAGGAACAAAAGAACATAAGGAAGCTACAAGAGCCCGCGAGACCTACACGTGGTAGTTACTGTAGAAGGGAGAGAGGAGAGGAAGGGGAAATGGAAGTAGGAAAGGAGGAGAAATGAGTAGAAATTGGTATGAAAAGGGAGTGAAAGGCAGAAGGAAAGGAGGAGAAATTGGTATGAAAAGGGAGTGAAAGGCAGAAGGAAAGGAGGAGAAATTGGTATGAAAAGGGAGTGAAAGGCAGAAGGAAAGGAGGAGAAATTGGTATGAAAAGGGAGTGAAAGGCAGAAGGAAAGGAGGAGAAATTGGTATGAAAAGGGAGTGAAGGGAAGAAGGAAAGGAGTAGAAATTGGTATGAAAAGGGAGTGAAGGGAGAAGGAAAGGAGGAGAAATTGGTATGAAAAGGGAGTGAAGGAGAAGAAGGAGGAGAAATTGGTATGAAAAGAAAGAGGAAAAGGAGAAAAAGAAGAAAGCAGTTGCTATGAAAAATGAGTGAGTAAAGAGGAAAAGATAAAGACGGGAAGACTTTACTGACCACCAACCTTCCCTTTCCTGCCCTCCATCCCTCCCTTAATCTGAACACAATGTCAGTGAGTATGCTTGGCTCAGAAAGGGTGAGAGATTAAAGATGAGGGTGAAGGTGAGGAGGGAACAAAAGACAGGTAAGGTACTTGGTAGAAGAAGGCAAAGAATAGGAGCAGAGAAGGACCTTTTTTCTCTTTTTTTTCAATCTTCTGACATTTATCCCATATTTCTTCACTATATATTTTTTTCACGTGCTTTCATCATTACTTCTCTTCTTCTCTTTCTCCTCTTCTCTTCTTGTCTCTTCTCTTCTCTCTTCTTCTCTCTCTTCTCTCTTTCTCTTTTGTTCTCTCTCTTGTTCTCTCTCTCTCTTTCTCTCTCTGTCTCTCTCTCTTCTCTCTCTCTCTCTCTCTTGTTCTCTCTTTGTTCTCTTCTGTTCTCTCTTTGTCTCTTCTCTCTCTCTCTCTCTCTGTTCTCTCTTTCTCTCTCTCTTTGTTCTCTTCTCTGTTCTCTCTCTTTCCTCTCTCTTCTCTTCTTCCTCTCTCTCTCTCTCTCTCTCTCTTCTCTCTTCTCTCTCTGTCTCTCTCTCTCTCTTCTCTCTCTTGTTCTCTCTCTCTCTTCTCCTCTTCTCTCCTTCTCTCTCTCCTCTCTCTCTCTCTCTCCCTCTTCTCTCTCTCTCTCTCTCTCTCTCTCTCTCTCTCTCTCCTCTCTCTCTCTCTCTCTCTCTCTCTCTCTCTCTCTCTCACCTTAAGAGGCTCTGGGGGCGGCAAGGAAGGCTCAAGTGTGATGTAGAGGGACAGATGGGTGGCGGAGAGGCTGCTGGTAGGTAGGTGGCCAGAAGGGGAGGAGGCTGGACTGCTACTACTGGAGGCAACGGGCTGGACAAAGTCAGCGGTGTGGTTCTCTCTTGTGTAGCCCAGTAACATGACCGGTTCCTCCAGTGCGAATGTCCCCTCGATCTGGTACGAGGTTATGAGGTTTGGGGAAAGGAGGTTGGAGAAATGGGGTTAGAATGAGAGGGGGGAGGGAATGGTTGAAGAGAAAGTGATGGGATTGAAGTAAGAAGACATGAATCTCTCTCTCTCTCTCTCTCTCTCTCTCTTTTTTTTCAGACTCAGTATTATTCCAGTTTGACACCGAATTCACTTTGGTGGCCGAAATCTTTTTTTTCTGGTGAATTTTGATGCGTTTTGAATTAATCTGCAAACCATTTCTGTCGCAAATCACTTCTTCTTTTTTTAAGGTAAAGGTTGGGTTGGGTTCAATTTGTTTTTCAATATCTTTTGTCGCAAATTACTAAAAAAAGAAAAAAAAAATATATATTACGACAAACAGTTAGCAGATTAATTCAAAACACATCAAAACTTACCAGAAAAAAATTGTTTCATCCACCAAAGTGAATTCGGTCAAACCTGAAATATACCTCGGACTCACACATAAAATGAATCAATAACTATGATCAACAAATAACAACCTTGGCATTGGCGTATATGGTGGAGAAAGGGATGGTGAGTGAACCCAGCCATCGGTGGTGGAGGCGGTGGTGGAGGGTGGAGGGGCGGAGGCGGGGGTCATCCAGGAGGTCTTGGGTCACCTGGTCATAGTGGTGGAGGAACACGTCTTCCCGCACCTGCTGGAGACTGGCCGGGGAGAAGTTGTCGTTGGGAGCCCTGTGGGAGGTGGTGTAAGGGATGGGGTTCAGTTCAGTTCAGTCGTGGCGCCATGATTTAGTGCGCCTTTGCGTTACTCCTGCATCACCATAAACCTTCCATGCATCATAAAAGGCATTACACAAATCACCCTCGTCCTTCCTCCCACACTACTCGCCTCCCTTCCTTCCCATCTCTCTACACTCTCTCCTTTATCTCATCCTCCCACTCCTCTTGACCCATTTATCCCATCTGTTTCCCTCTCTCCTTCCTTTCTCCCATTACTCTCCTTCCTGTCTTTCCATCTTCCCTTACTTTTGTCATCCTCCCACACTCCACTTCACCCTAAACTAAAAGACAGAATAAGAGAAGCACAACAACTAAAGACCCAGACAGCAAGAAGAAACACGTCAGGGAGTGCCGATGAAAAAAACTCCATGGCCCAAAGTCGTACATAAACCACCAGTAAGTGACCTGTAAGGAGATCTCGTGGTCCCAAAAGTTTCTCTCAACTCAAAGCCTTTAGAATTAGGACCTAATCTAACCTAACCCTTAAGAACCTAACCTAATCTAACCTTAACCCTTAAGAACTAACCTAATCTAACCTAACCCTTAAGAACCTAACCTAATCTAACCCTAACCCTTAAGAACCCAACCTAATCTAACCCTAACCCTTAAGACACCTAACCTAACCTTTAAACTCTATCTAACTTCCCTTAAGAACCTAACCTAATCTAACCCTAACCCTTAAGAACCTAACCTAATCTAACCCTAACCCTTAAGAACCTAACCTAATCTAACCCTAACCCTTAAGAACCTAACCTAATCTAACCCTAACCCTTAAGAACCTAACCTAATCTAACCCTAACCCTTGAGAACCTAACCTAATTCTAAAGGCTTTGTCTCGACTGTTCCTCGGTATAGTCTAACGTCTTTCTTCAATTCAGTTCAGTTGTGGGTCGGGCGGGAGTCTAGCTTTTTTCATCGGCACTCCCTGACGTGTTTCTTCTTGCTGTCTGGGTCTTTAGTTAGTTTGCTTCTCTTATTCTGTCTTTTAGTTTAGGGTAAAGTGGAGGTGGGAGGATGACAAAAGTAAGGAAAGATGAAAAGACAGGAAGGAGAGTAATGGGAGAAAGGAAGGAGAGAGGGAAATAGATGGGATAAATGGGTAAAGAGGAGTAGGAGGATGAGATAAAGGAGAGATGGGAAGGAAGGGAGAGGGAGGCGAGTAGTGTGGGAGGAAGGGAAAGAGAAGGGATAGAGGAAGGGGAAATGGAAGTAGGAAAGAAGGAAAAATGAGTAGAAATTGGTATGAAAAGTGAGCAGAGGAAGGGAAAGTATAAAAAAATGGAGGAAAAGGAGAAGTAGACTTTACTGACCACCAGCCATCCCTTCCCTTCCATCCATCCCTCCCTTAATCTAAACACAAACATTACCAACACTGCAATCACTCTTACAACTTACCCCCTTTTTCCCGCCCTCAAAAAATCTTCCCCCTTCACCCTCCTCTCCTACAACTTTCTACAACTTTCTCTTTCTACAACTTGCCTACAACTCACCTAAAGGGGAAGGACAACTGTTGGTTCCAGGTGGGGTTGGGACCCTCGGCCACACTGGTGCTTAGTGAGGTGCGCTGGAAGGTCACCTCTACCAGGGTCCTCACGCTGCCCCCATCACCACCACCACCGCCACTGCCGCTACCCATGTTATCTGTAGAGTGCAGTTAGTCAGTTGAGTTATTAGTGATGGAGTATTAGTTATGAGTTAATTATTAGTGATGATATGACTACTGAAAGCTGATGGTAAGTAAGTATAGGGGAGTTAGGTCAGTGCATGAGGTATATTAGTGATGTTTATGGTACAGCAATGCATAGTTAAGGTTGTATGGCATTAAAACTACCTACTGAAGTGTAAGAAGAGGTTGTGGACATGAATGAAAATAATTATATGTTGAAAAAAAAAAATACGTATAACACGGATAAAGATATGACAATGCCAACAACAATAACACTATACAATGATAATACAGTAAAACCTCTCATATTCGGACTAATTGGGCCAAGGAGTGGTCCGAGTAATGCAAGGATCCGAATAATGGGGGGATATGTATATAAAAAAAAAAAAAAAAAAAAAAATTCTAGGTGTAGATAAATTATATAGCTAGGAAATTTCGACCCCTTAAAAAAAAAAAAAAAAAAAAAAAAAAGAGGTCCGAATAATGTCAAAGTCCGAATACGAGAGGTTTTACTGTACGTTGCTCTATCAAGTAAATGAACATGATGTGAAATTAGGTACAGGTTGTAGAAGAAAAATCATAAGCACACACACACGCCTACAAAATAAAAAATACCTACTCAAAATAACCTACAGGCGCTATTGGCTCTAACTTAACCCCTTGAGACCCAGAACGTAATTTGCATTGTAATTTGGGTACCATTAGAAGATATAAATGAATATAATCAATATTTTATAGATATGACCTGTTTAGTATCCTTGCTGACTAACTAATTTGGTATATTCAGTTATTTTTTGTAATTTCATGACTCGATAACATACAATTTTTTATAGTAAAGGAAAGATCTGGGCGTGAAGGGGTTAAATAAAGTAAAAAATATATATAAATAAATAAAAAACCACACCCACCTTGCTGTTGAGGGTCGCGCACGGGTACATTAAAGGCCCGGGCCACATGCACAATGAGCCTCACGCGCTGGTCTGTCAGGGCGGCGCCGCGCACACGGTCCCGGGGCCGCCGCAGGGGTCTGAGGGGCCGGCGGGCACGGAACACCGCCGCCAGGGAGCTGCCTAGGGTGCTGGCGAGGGAAGGGAGGAAGGATGTTACTGATAGTGACAAAACACACACCTTACACAACTACTACCCTACCCTTTCAACTACTTCCCTGTCTCCCTACTTATGTTAACCCCTTGAGACCCAGAACATAATTTTCATTGTAATTTTAGAACCATTATATGACTTTAATAAATATATGCAATATTTTATAGATATGACCTATTTAGTATCCTTGTCCACTAGCTAATTTGGTGTATTGAGTTGCTTTTCGTGATTTTATGGCTACCAACAGACGATTTTATATAGCAAAGGAAAGATCTGGGCGTGAAAGGGTTAAGGAGATGTAGGAAAAGTTCTTATGGCTAGTAATGAGGGTAGAAGAAGTAACAGATTCAAACTGGAAAAGCGTAGATTTAAAAAAGAAATAGGGAGAAACTGGTTCACAAATAGGTGGTGAATGATTGGAAAGGACTCAGTCGTCAGGTAGTTAGTGTGAAGGCAATAGGGTAGCTTTAAAAGGAGGCTAGATAAATTAATGGATGGGGATGCAAGGTGGATGTAGGTAGTGTTAAGTAACAGGAACTACCACGTGTAGGTCTCGCAGCCTCTTGTAGCTTTCTTATTTTCTTATGTTCTTCTGTTCAACACCGTCCTCACCTGACTTCCATAAAATCATTGGAGTCTGCTTTCCGCCGCACCAGAAACTGTCCCTGGGTTCCGGCCTTGGACTTTTTCTTACTAGTATTTTCTTTGCCTTATTTTCTTATGTTTCTTATGTTCAACTACTTCCCTGTCTCCCTACTTACCCAATGTCCGGAATGCTCTCCTCCCGCACCAGGTCCTCCAGAGTGGGGGCAGCGCTGTCAGGGGAGTAACGCAGCTGCAGGCGTCGACGGAGGGAGGCCAGCAAACCCTCCACTCGCTCCCACCGCTGCTCCAACTCCAGCCCCCAACCCCTCCCCCACAGCCGTCACCCCCTCACCCTCGCTACCCCCACCACCATCCTCACCGCCACCTCCACCACACACCACCACTGCCTCAGCCTCCTCCTCCATCTCCCGTGTCCGCTGCTCAAATTTCTGAAGGTAAAAACAGTAGTAGTAGTAGTAGTAATAGTAGTAGTTGGTAGTAATAGTAGTAGTTGGTAGTAATAGTAGTAGTAGTAGTAGTTGGTAGTAGTAGTAGTTGGTAGTAGTAGTAGTAGTAGTAGTAGTAGTAGTAGTAGTAGTAGTGGTAGTGGTAGTAGTAGTAGTAGTAGTAGTAGTAGTAGTAGTAGTAGTAGTAGTAAGTAGTAGTAATAGTAATAGTAATAGTAGTAGTAATAGTAATAGTAGTCCTACTTCAACTGTAACTATAGGTTTTTTTTAACGAAGTGAAAAATCCTGACCCTTTGCTGCTTGCTGACTGATATTTGATGCCAGGAGAAGGGAATACTACGGTTCTTCTAAATTTCAGTTGTATTTTATCATAGTTAACCATATTATCAGGTAAACATAGGTATAATTTTAAGCATGAGACCTTAAGATAGAATTGATTTTTTTTTTGCCTCGTTAAAAAAATAGACTATACATTCAGCTTTTTTTTCCATTTCCCTCCATATAGGCAACGGCACACTTATAATTCACCTGCAGGGGATCACGCAGCACCTGAGTCTCCAGCGCGGGAACCATACGTGCATCGCGGTACAGGGGCTCGCCTTGGTCTCGCAGCTCCAGCACGCGCAGCCTCACGCCGCCCCCTCGCCCGCCCTCCCAACCCAGGGCTCCAGCAAACTCCAGGTAGCGGCCAAAACCACGCACGCTGCCATGGCCACCACCGGACTTCTGTGAGGAAAAGGGCCATTATTATTATTATTATTATTATTACTATTATAATTATTATTACTATTGATTTGTTTTTATTATAACAATTTACATGAACTTATATATATATTTTTTTATTTCTATATACTAGTATCATGTTCGATACTCAAGTCCACATGTTTCCACGACTGTTGTAATTTTTTAAGTCTAAGGCATCAGGTCCATAAAAGAGTTTCGGCTCAATGGACCGCGGCTTACTTTATGTATGCTATGTTCAGCCTAATAAAACAATCAATCAATCAATCAATCAATCAAGCCAAGGAGGTGCATGAGGTGACGTTTGTACTGGTCGGTGGTGATGTGGATGTGTTACGTCATCACATGAGAAGCTGATGGCATGTATAATAGTGTGCTGAGGTGAGGCGAGTACTTCATGCCATTCGCTTTTGGCTTTCTGTGAGGAGAGAAGGTGTTTTGAGGATGATTGTGTTAGAAGGGGAATATGTAGCTGAAATGTGTGTTAGTGTGGGTTACTTTTGAAACGTTTACTTAAAGCTGTCATACCCAACACCTCAGCCAATCCCGTGCGTTCGGAAGGGGGGTGTGAGGGGGCCCCATTTTCGCCAACTTAACGTGCGGCGAGTATTATTATTTTTATTTTTTACATTGAAGCCTATAGCGCAGTAGGCTATTTATCATATGGAGGGACGTGAAGGTTGCTCGCCCGTTGGTTGGCGCAGGCTGGATTTTTATAGTGACCCCTGTGATGTTATAGCTGAAGGTCCGTTTTCTATGGTGGTCTACCCTCAGTTTGAAGGCAGGAGATGATGAGCTAACCTGCAGGTGGGCAATCAGAGCAGCATTGGCAGGGTCGTTGGGGTCCAGCCGTGCCTCCTGCTGCTGCTTAGTATCCGCCGGACCGCCTTCAGGAGGAGACACCCACTGCCAGGAGGATAAACATTCAATCTTACTCTTTACACCACTGTCAGGAGGATAATGCAGCAGATGAGAGGAGATGTCTAATGGATATAAAAAGGAGATTGTGGGGGCAAAGAAAAGTGACAGAGGAAGAAATCAGGTACATAAGAACAATACAAGAACATAAGAACATAAGAACATAAGAAAATAAGGAAGCTAGAACATAAGAACATAGAAAATAAGGAAGCTAGAACATAAGATCATAAGAAAATAAGGAAGCTAGAACATAAGAACATAAGAAAATAAGGAAGCTATAACATAAGAACATAAGAAAATAAGGAAGCTACAAGAGGCCGCGAGACCTACACGTGGTAGTTCCTCTTACTTAACACTACTCCACCTTTCATTCCCGTCCATGAAATTATCTAGCCTCCTGTTAAAGCTCCCTATTTCCTATTCCTGATTCCTGTTTATGTATATGTGTGTGTGTGTGTGTGATACAAGATAACATCATTAGTTGTGGCTTAACATATTATTATATCTTCAGTGATATATAAAAAAAACCATTCAGTATTACTCTTTGCAGTCCATATCACAAGTCAATCACAGTGGATAAACTTAAAATCAGTTGTCAATATTAATTTTCACAGACAGGCTACAAATTCACATCTTTACTATGAGGTTACTGAAGGAAGTGTAACACAGAAAAAAATAATCCGTAAAACTAATACTACCTTCACCCCTTGAGGCCCAGAACGTAATTTTCATTGTAATTTGACCACCATTAGATGATTTTTAGTGAATATAAGCAATGTTTTAATAAATATAACCTGTTTAGTATCCTTGTCCACTAACTCATTTGGTTTATTTTGTTACTTTTCGTAATTTTATGGCTCGACAACATACAATTTTTTATAGCAAGGAAAGATCTGGGCGTGAAGTGGTTAAAGATACACCATACACTCACACTTCCTTTACCTTGAGAGCAGAGGGGGAGGCTGGGGAGGTGGTGGCAGGGGCGGGTGGGGGTCCGAGAGGGGCTAGTACCTCCCCCTCTGCCCCCGTAGCCCACCCCAGCTTATACTTCAGTTCCCCTGCGGTTAAGCTTGCTCCATACTGTGCTCCCGCCTGACCGCAACCCACCCCCGCGTGACTGTGACTCACCACCTGAAACAGTGCATTTTTTAAGCAAATCGTACTGGGCGACATTCCTTGGATATCACACATTTAGCACACACAGACATGGTGAGCCATTGCATCCAGGAAGGTGTTTATGAATATATATCTTGTCGCCTAGTAGCTTAAAAATGTTCTTACTGGGCGACAGTTTTTCATCACTTGAGACATTTTGGTCGCCCTGTTGTAATGTTAAAAAATGCACTGATCTGAAATAGATAAGGAGAGATAAAATAGATAGATAAATAGATAAGGAAAAGATGAGGAAGATTCAGACATGCAAATTTGAACTCTTTTGAATACCAATAAAAAGGAGAGAAAAGGGAATAAGTAAGGAGGAATTGCATGAAGGAAAAATGTGAGATATAAATAAAAGGAATAAAAAAAGAAATATCAGTTACTATACTTAATGCTGACACAACCACCACTACTACTACTACTACTACTACTACTACTACTACTACTACTACTACTAATGCTGACACAACCACCACTACTACTACTACTACTACTACTACACTACTACTACTTCTACTTCTACTACTACTACTACTACTACTACTACTACTACTACTAATGCTGACACAACCACCACTACTACTACTACTACTACTACTCTAACAACTCAATTTACCTGACTGCCACTAAACTTTGCCACCTCCGGGATATCCTTAGTGGTGGCGGTGCAACCTGGGACTGGCAAGGCGATGGAGGCCACCAGTGTCTGTCTTAACGAAGCACCCTCCACCACCTCTATGGCCAGACTGCGAGGCCACGAAGACAGGGCCATGCGGAAGGTGTGGCCCAGAGACAGGGTGAAGTCGGTGGCCAGAGTGGTGGAAGGAGTTTGGGTCACCAGCTTGTTGTTGACCAGAACCTGTGATCCCGGGACATAGGGAATGATACGTTACATAAGAAAATAAGAAAATAAGGAAGCTAGAACATAAGATCATAAGAAAATAAGGAAACTAGAACATAAGAAAATAAGGAAGCTACAACATAAGAACATAAGAAAAAAAGGAAGCTACAACATAAGAACATAAGAAAATAAGGAAGCTACAACATAAGAACATAAGAAAAAAAGGAAGCTACAACATATGAACATAAGAAAAAAAGGAAGCTACAACATAAGAACATAAGAAAATAAGGAAGCTACAACATAAGAACATAAGAAAATAAGGAAGCTACCGTAGATAACAGTGAAGTTGCCACCTACAGTGAAGTCGCCAGGCGCCAAATATTACGAATTATAGCATCACTATTGATTTTTATGTGCCACTGAAGATGTTACACAGTAGTTTATATCATGGCTGTATAATCTACCCAGTTTCAGCGTTGTTTTATGCTTTGTATCTGCAAGTATAACTGTTGCGCATTTTGCTTCTCAGGTTTTTCTTCGCGCGATGACAGACAGTAAACAGTAGCTTTTCGGGCGGCAGGACAGAGACTTGCCAGATCTTTCAAACTTGAATATAATTTATTTTCACGTTGGCAGAGGAATTTTTATATATCCAAGCATCTTCCGCAGCTAATATATATAGACTTGTTTTACTTTACCTCTAATTTCCCTGAATTCCCCAGAGTGGCGATTCAACTGTTGGGTTAAAATACTAGCTGGCGACTTTACTGTAGTAGGTATAGTGAGGTCGCCACTCGGTTTTATTTTTGTAATTTGTTCATTTATAGCCCTACTATGATACAGATGAAGACACAAAATGACACAGACTTTCCAGATAGACCCTTCTAACTTTCCTGAAATCATGGATGTACAAATGTAAGTATTAACGCCACCACACGTCTGTAAATAACAAAGAAACGTAGAACTGGCGACTTCACTGTTATCTACGGTAGAACATAAGAAAATAAAGAATCTAGAACATAAGAACATAAGAAAATAAGGAAGCTAGAACATAAGAACATAAGAAAATAATGAAGCTACAAGAGGCCGCGAGACCTACATGTGGTAGTTCCTGTTACTTAATACTACCTACATCCACCTTGCATCCCCATCCATGAATTTATCCAGCCTCCTTTTAAAGCTCGCTATTTACTCCGCACTAACTACTTGACCACTGAGTCCCTTCCAATCATTTACCACCTTATTTGTGAACCAGTTTTTCCCTATTTAGGAAAATTATATACGGAAATTGTCAGGAAAGTTTTGTGAAGCACTGCCTTGCTAAAATCTGGTGTGAACCCCTTCATGCCCAGATCTTTCCTTTGCTATATAAAATTGTCTGTTGTTAGCCATAAAATTACGAAAAGTAACTTAATAAAACAAATTAGTTAGTGGACAAGGATACTAAACAGGTCATATCTATAAAATATTGCTTATAGTCAGAAAAAATTGTCTAATGGTGCCCAAATTACAAAGGAAATTACGTTCTGGGTCTCAAGGGGTTAATACAATTATAGGGGGAATTAAAGTCAGACTGTTGATGTATACAGTCAATAAATATCTATCATCTGTCTTCACATGACAACTGCATGGCATGGAACCTGTACTCCGCCTATGATCCATCCATTCGTAAACATACAACTCAGCAGGTATAGTATGAGTACAAAAAGTTCCTTATGCTAGCAAAGCCATGTACGCCAGCATGACAGAACTCGTGGAATGGTGATACAGTAAACCCTCGCTAATTTGAACTAATTGGGGGAAGAACTGGGTCGAATTAGCCGAAAGTCCGAATTAAACGGGTTCGAATTAGCCGAAAGTCCGAATTAAACGGGTTCGGATTAGCCGAAAGTCCGAATTAAACGGGTTCGAATTAGCCGAAAGTCCGAATTAAACGGGTTCGAATTAGCCGAAAGTCCGAATTAAACGGGTTCGAATTAGCCGAAAGTCCGAATTAAACGGGTTCGAATTAGCCGAAAGTCCGAATTAAACGGGTTCGAATTAGAGAGGGTTAATGCAGTGAGAAGTGAGGAGAGGAAAGATTATTATAGAAGATCTCCAAGAAGCAGGATACCAAACTCTCAGTGCTAGAAGGATATAATGCTGTGCCCAACCCACCTTCAGCCATATCCTGGTCTTGCCTACTGCCTGTCTACGCTTCTTCTCAGGGTCAGGACAGGAGTGGGGCTCGGCAGCGGGTGTCTGCGTCAGCTCCAGGCTCACCACCGGCTCACCAGCGGGCTTGCGGGTGCGAGAGAACACCTCCAACACCTCCAGTTCAACCTGAGATGGAAAGAGGAGACTAGAATATACAGTTTACAGCATTCTGACCTTATGAAATTAAACTCTTCAAAGCCCCAGAAGGTCACGACTTTCTGAATGGCCAGCGAACTGAAGATGAACATGGGAGGAGAGGACTTGGAGTTTGACGCAGAGCAGACGATGTTAGCAATGAAAGGGTTAAAGCTCCCTATTGGCTCTGCACTAACTACCTGACGACCTGAGTCCATTCCATTTACCACCCTCTTTGTGAACCAGTTTTTCTCTATTTCGTTTTTAAATCTACATGTCAATAGTGCTTTGACGTGTACCCACCTTGTGTTTGGGTAGTGGTTTGGGGGGTCGGGAGGGTCTGGGTGGCTCAGCGGTGGCCAGAAGGGTGTCATCCTGCGCTGCCTGGATCAGAGCCTCCTCCCCCTCTACATCTGGTGTGCTGCCCTCCTCTGCTGCCCTCCTGCGCTCCTCCTGCCTCCTCTTTGCCTCCTTCTGCATGGGGGAGTAGAAGGTGGTAACTTAAGACTCTGACATGTTAGGAAGGAAGGCAATTAGGAAGGAAGGAAGTTAGGAAGGAAGGCAATTAGGAAAGAAGGCAGTTAGGAAGGAAGGAAAGGAAGGCAGTTAGGAAAGAAGGCAGTTAGGAAGGAAGGCAGTTAGGAAGGAAGGCAATTAGGAAGGAAAGCAGTTAGGAAGGAAGGATTAGGAAGGGCAGTTAGGATGGAAGGAAGGAAGGCAGTTAGGAAGGAAGGAGAGGAAGGCAGTTAGGAAGGAAGGAAAGGAAGGCAGTTAGACATTGTATTAGGATCTGAAACGCTGTCGCTAGTGGATAAATAATACAAAAAATATCCATTCTTCTTATGAACCTCTAAAATTGACATATTCTCTTCATCTCCTCCTTAACCCTTCACGCCCAGATCTTTCCTTGGCTATAAAAAAAGTGTCTGTTGTCGAGCCATAAAATTACAAAAAGTCACTGAATATACCACATTAGTTAGTGGACAAGGATACTAAACAGGTCATATCTATAAAATGTTGCTTATATTCACTAAAAATCGTCTAATGGTATACAAATTACAATGGAAATTAAGTTCTGGGCCTCAAGGGGTTCATCTATCCTCTCCCGTCCTCCCTCCGTCCCTCCACTCACCCTCTTCTTATGTCCAGTCCTCCACTCCGCCATCTCCTTATCATATCTCTTGCTCTGCGTCTCATACTCCTGTTGTCTTTCTTCTAGCATCTCCCTCACCTCTACCTCCAACTCCTCCTTCCTACGTTCCTCATCCTCCACCTGATCCACCTCCTCCTTGCGTATCAACAGCCTGGTGGAGGTGGCGTGGACCCGGGAGGAGTGGCGGAGGTCCTTGATACCTCTCCACTTCCGTAAGAGTCCGGTTAACAGCTCTCGGTCCTTCTCGGCCTCTATGTTGGCCTCCTCACGGCATGCCTTCACCTCCCGCCGGTATATCTCGAGCCGCCTTACTGCACCCAGCTCCTCCTTTGCTGTGCTGTGACGTGGCTGCAGAGGCTGTGATGGCTGGGGGGGGGACTTCTCTGCCGCCCGTAGCTTGGCCAAGGACTGACGTAAGACCTGGGTAAATTAAGAACATAAAAAAATATGGAAGGTACAAGAGGCCGCGAGACTCACACGTGGTAGTTCCTGTTACTTAACGCTACCTACATCCACCTTTCATCCCCATTCATGAATTTATCCAGCCTCCTTTTAAAGCTCCTTATTGATAGATTATTAGAACTGAGTGAGGGGTTTGAATGAACAGGCATCAGTGAAGACTAGATTAATTGCCAGGAATCTTTAAGACCTAATTATAATATCTGCAGTACATACTTCTGATAAAATTTTGAAGTGGAGAGATAGTAAGCCAATAGCATTACTTTCCTTCCTTCCTTTCCTTCCTTCCTAACTGCCTTCCTTTCCTTCCTTCCTAACTGCATTACTTTCCTTCCTTCCTAACTGCCTTCCTTTCCTTGCTTCCTAACTGCCTTCCTTTCCTTCCTTCCTAACTGCCTTCCTTTCCTTCCTTCCTAACTGCCTTCCTTTCCTTCCTTCCTAACTGCCTTCTTTCCTAACTGCCTTCCTTTCCTTCCTTCCTAACTGCCTTGCTTCCTAACTGCCTTCCTTCTCTGCCTTCCTTCCTACTGCCTTCTTCCTAACTGCCTTCTTCCTTCCTCCTAACTGCCTTCCTTTCCTTCCTTCCTAACTGCCTTCCTTTCCTTCCTTCCTAACTGCCTTCCTTTCCTTCCTTCCTAACTGCCTTCCTTTCCTTCCTTCCTAACTGCCTTCCTTTCCTTCCTTCCTAACTGCCTTCCTTTCCTTCCTTCCTAACTGCCTTCCTTTCCTTCCTTCCTAACAGCCTTCCTTTCCTTCCTTCCTAACTGCCTTCCTTTCCTTCCTTCCTAACAGCCTTCCTTTCCTTCCTTCCTAACTGCCTTCCTTTCCTTCCTTCCTAAATACCTTTCTTTCCTTCCGTCTTAACTGGCTTCCTTTCCTTCTCTCCTAACTGCCTTCCTTTTCTACCTTCCTAACTGCCATCCTTCCCTTCCTTCCCCACTCAGCCCTTTTCACACCCTACTCACCACCAGCTTGGCCTGCAGGATGCGTCGGGCCCCTAAGTTGACCCGCTGTTTGTAGAGGGTAAAGTCCTGGGTGAGCTGGGCGGCCAACACGTGCTCCGGGGAGAAGAGAGGGTGGTGGGTGAAGAGCAGGGTACACAGATCCAAGTCCAGCACCCCGCCAGTACCTCCATCACACTCTTGGAGGCTCTCACTGGGCTGTGGCTGCATGGGGAAAGGAAGGCAGAGGAGAGAAAGGATTATCAAAGGTAAGATAAGAAAACTTATCGAAGTAACAAAGGTTCATCTTGATGTTCTACATGATGCAGTAACCGGCTTGTCAAAACACCTCATGGTTGTCGAGAAAATTGATATTTTGTATAAATGTATGAATATGCTATTTTCTCGGTTATTTACCAATCAATATTTTTTGCTTTACGCCAAATGATAGCCCTTGATCTACTTCACATTTACTTCTCTATACATGCTGCATGTATCTAGCATAGTTTTTTTTACTTATTGAAAAAAACGTGATTTAAAAAAAAATCAAGGCAATACCCCTTGCAAAATTTGCAATATTTTTTTTTAAATAGATTTGCTTGAAAATTTGTTCCTATCAGTTTTCGGGCATGCTGAACAAGAATATGGAGTCAGTTTTCAGTTACAATGATTAGAAGTCTCTATTTCAGCCAATTCACAATGACATGATACTTCCAGATATTCCTTAAAAACCACAAATTAGACAAAACTTACTACAAGACATAAAAACATGATAGGCATTGCTAGATTAATCATTACTTCAATACAGCGATCAGTATTAGTATTTTCAGTATTAGTATTAGTATTATTAAAAGGTAAAAGATTGGAATGGACTCAGTCGTCATGTGGTCAGTGCGGAGTCATTAGGGAGCTTTAAAAGGAGGCTGGATAAATTCATGGATGGGGATGAAAGGTGGATGTAGGTAGTGTTAAGTAACAGGAACTAACACGTGTAGGTCTCACGGCCTCTTGTAGCTTCCTTATTTTCTTATGTTCTTATATTCTAGCTTCCTTAATTTCTTATGTTCTTATGTTCTAGCTTCCTTATTTTCTTTAAATTTCTTATATTCTGGCTTCCTTATTTTCTTATGTTCTTATGTTCTTGCTTCCTTATTTTCTAATGTTCTTAATAGGTCATCCCTCACCTCTCTGAAGACCGTGAGAGGCTCGTGGTGTAGTGCGGCCTGTAGGTGGGGAGGCAGGTGGTGGTGGAAGTGTTCATCCATGGGGGTGTTGAGGCGCTCCAAGGATCCTGTCTCTGAGAACCACTGCCTGACGGAGGACAGGAGAGGAAGGGGAACAAGTGTAAATCAGGGTGAAAAAGGAGAGTTCAAATATTATTATTTTTTTTTTTTTATGTTGAAGCCTATAGCGCCCGTAGGCTATTTATTATATCAGTCTGGAGGGACGTGATGGTTGGCCCTCTGTGTGTTGGTTGACGCAGGCTGGATATTTTGTATAGTGACACCTGTGATGCTATAGGTGAAGGTCAAAGGCGAACAAGTGTAAATCAGGGTAAAAATGGAGAGTTCTAAATTTTATGAAGGAGATAAAAAGGACTTCTGGTAAAAATGGAGACTTCAAAATTTAATGCAGGAGAGATAAAAAAGACTTCTGGTAAAAATGGAGACTTCAAAATTTATTGAAGGAGATGAAAATAACTTCTGGGAGATAACTATAACATATGTATGGGTGAAAAAGGAGTTCAAATGAAGTAGAGATAAAAATGACTTCTTGGAGATAACTATAACATATGTATAACTTATGGGTTATCATTTACAGAATATGTAGTTGTTTTATCAATGTTTTATCTCATGTGAATTAATAAATGAACCAATTGAAGTGATATCAAAACACATACACATACACACACACCAGTACAGCATTTGAACCCTACCACTTCCCTCTCTCCACCCTACATAAGAACATAAGGAAATAATGAAGCTACAAGAGGCCGTGAGACCTACACGTGGTATACTTCCTATTACTTAACACTACCTACATCCACCTTTCATCCCCATCCATGAAATTACCCAGCCTCCTTTTAACACTACCTATTGACTCTGCACTAACTACCTGACGCCTGAGTCCATTCTAATCATTTACCACCCTATTTGTGAACCAGTTTTTTTCCCTATTTCCTTTTTAAATCTACGCTTTTCCAGTTTGAATCTGTTACTTCTTGTTCTGCCACCCTGTTCTGTTCTTTGCACCCATCTCCATTCCTCAATCTGAATCCTCCCTGTTCCTGGCATATCTAGTTCCATCTGTTTGTTTCCTAATGCTGCTCTGTTACCTGTTACCTACCTGTTATTCTGCTCTGTTACCTGTTACCTACCTGTTATTCTGTCTCAGCAACCGGTTCTCCACAATGTTGCGGTTGGCCGGGGTGAGGAAAGGCTTCACCCCCACGTAGAGACCCTCCTCCTCGGGGTCCCGCACACTCGCCCCTTCCTCCAGCTTGCTCCTGAGGTCACCTGGTAGGACAACACAGAGGAAGGAAAACTATTGGTGGTTGAAATATTTGTTGATTTACATATTTCTTTACTTTTTTTTCCTCTCTTATCATCTAACCTCTTTCATTTCTTTCTTTCTTTTCTCTCTCTGACATATTAATCTACAAATTAGTATTCTTGGCAGTAAGATAACACAGATGAAGGAAAATTATTAGTGGTTGAAGTGTTTGCCGATTTAAATATTTTCTCTCCCTTTCTCTTATCAACTAACTTCTTTAATTTTCTTTTTTTCTCTATTTCTGACATATTAATCTACAAATTGGTATTCTTGGCAGCCTCTTCACTCCTAATATTCATATGTATAGTATATTTCTTAACACAGCATGATGGGATAAAAAGTGGAGTGTGGGTGTGTGGATTGGTGTGTGGGTGTCCTAATGATAACATGGAGATAAAAAGTGGAGTGTGGGTGTGTGGATTGGTGTGTGGGTGTCCTAATGATAACATGGAGATAAAAAGTGGAGTGTGGGTGTGTGGATTAGTGTGTGGGTGTCCTAATGATAACATGGAGATAAAAAGTGGAGTATGAGTGTGTGTAGATTGGTGTGTGGGTGTCCTAATGATAACATGGAGATAAAAAGTGGAGTATGAGTGTGTGGATTAGTGTGTGGGTGTCCTAATGATAACATGGCGAGATAAAAAGTGGAGTATGAGTGTGTGGATTGGTGTGTGGGTGTCCTAATGATAACATGGTGAGATAAAAAGTGGAGTATGAGTGTCTTGGCATTCAACTCACTAGGCAAGGCAGACGGCAGGAAGAGCGTGGATCTGTGGTGGTCACGACATAAGCGGAAGGGCACATACACGGCAGGGGTGGACCGGGTGGGAGGACAGGGGTGGGGGCCGACCAGGGCATGACTCTCCCCTTCCACATCTGGCAGGGAGGAAAGGAATAACAGTGCACGGGATGGTGGTGACTGCAGTGGTGTTGATGTTTGAGTGTGGGACGGGATAAAGGTGGATGTGGTAGTGTGGTTAGGTGTTGTAGTATGTGTAAAGTGGGTGGTATGTGTGGGTGTTCATGATAGGTGTGTGGTGGTTGTGTGGTAGTGTGTGGTGTCCTAAAAGTGAGTATAGTGTGGGGTTCATAGGGAGATAAAAAGTGGGTAGTGTGTGTGGATGGTGTGTGGGTGTTAATGATAAATGGGTAAAAGTAGAGTAGAGTGCGTGTGGTAAGTGTGTGGTGTTAAAATAACATAGTGAGATAAAAAGTGAGTATGAGTGTGTGTAGATGGTGTGTGGGTGTCCTAATGATACCTGGAGATAAAAGTGGAGTTAGAGTGTGTGGATTAGTGTGTGGTGTCCTAATGTAACATGGCGAGATATAAAGTGGAGTATGAGTGTGTGATTGGTGTGTGGGTGTCCTAATGATAACATGGTGAGATAAAAAGTGGAGTATGAGTGTCTTGGCATTCAACTCACTAGGCAAGGCAGACGGCAGGAAGAGCGTGGATCTGTGGTGGTCACGACATAAGCGGAAGGGCACATACACGGCAGGGGTGGACCGGGTGGGAGGACAGGGGTGGGGGCCGACCAGGGCATGACTCTCCCCTTCCACATCTGGCAGGGAGGAAAGGAATAACAGTGCAGGGGATGGTGGTGACTGCAGTGGTGTTGATGTTTGAGATTGTGGGATGGGGATGAAAGGTGGATGTAGGTAGTGTTAAAAGGTGTAGGTAGGTAGTGTAGGTAATGTATGTAGTAGGTAGGTAACAGGAACTACCACATGTAGGTCTCGCAGCCTCTTGTAGCTTCCTTATTTTCTGATGTTCTTATGTGGGAAACTGTATAGACTAATTTTCATAATCTGTCATTGATGAGAATTGGATTACAAACATTAATTGCTGTGATAATAATTAGTGATGATATGAATGAAAGCTGGTGGAATTTCCTAGCTATAATATATTGACCTATACTTTATTTTTTTTTTTTTTTTTTTTATGGGTCGAAATTTCCTACCTATAATTTTTTTTTTTTTTGTGGTCCGTCAGCGGCTATTGTCCGTTAGTGCGAGGGTATTTTCCCGAGGGTGTGAAAATATAGAAAACACACAGGAAAATAATGAAGTCACAGATGATATGACTGAAAGCTGGTGGTGAGTAAGGATAGTGTATAGAACAGTATGATAGAGATAATACCTTGATGTAAAAAAAAGAAAAAGGGGACATTGAAGAATCACGCACTCACACATTAAACCCTTGAGACCCAGAACGTAATTTCCATTGTAATCTGGGTGCCATTAGATGATTTACAGTAAATATAAGCAATGTTTTATAGATATGACCTGTTTAGTATTCGTCCCAGTAACTAATTTGGTATATTAAGTTACTTTTTGTAATTTTATGGCTAACAACAGACGATTTTTTTTATAGCAAAGGAAAGATCTGGGCGTGAAGGGGTTAAGTGAGACATGTTTTGAGTAATGTGAATAAAGATGATGGCAAAGAAGGACAGATTTCCTACCTTCAGCCTCTTCCTCCTCTCCCTCCCTCTTTTCTTGTGCCATGGAGGGACGCAGAATATCCCAGAGAGAGAAGCCTGAAAGAGTTCATCAAATTCAAATGGTTACATCAATACGAATAGGATCACATGAGTATGTATGACAAGTGCTAAAATGAATGTAACAAGAACATACAAAAACATAAGAGCATAAGAAAATAAGGAAGCTAGAACATAAGAGCATAAGAAAATAAGGAAGCTAGAACATAAGAACATAAGAAAATAAGGAAGCTACAGCATAAGAACATAAGAACATAAGGAAACTAGAACATAAGAAAATAAGGAGCTCAGCATAAGACATAAGACATAGGAACTAGAACATAGAAATAAGAAGCTACAGCATAAGAACATAACATAGGAACTAGAACATAAAAATAAGAAGTACAGCATAAGAACATAAGAAAAAGAAACTAGAACATAGAAATAAGGAAACTACAGCATAAGAACATAGAACATAAGGAAACTAGAACATAAGAAAATAAGGAAGCTACAGCATAAGAACATAAGAACATAAGGAAACTAGAACATAAGAAAATAAGGAAGCTACAGCATAAGAACATAAGAACATAAGGAAACTAGAACATAAGAACATAAGGAAGCTAGAACATAAGAACATAAGAAAATAAGGAAGCTAGAACATAAGAACATAAGGAAGCTAGACCATAAGAACATAAGGAAGCTAAAACATAAGAACATAAGAACATAAGGAAGCTACAGCATAAGAACATAAGAAAATAAGGAAGCTACAACATAAGAACATAAGAAAATAAGGAAGCTACAACATAAGAACATAAGAAAATAAGGAAGCTACAACATAAGAACATAAGAAAATAAGGAAGCTACAACATAAGAACATAAGAAAATAAGGAAGCTAGAACATAAGAAAATAAGGAAGCTACAACATAAGAACATAAGAAAATAAGGAAGCTAGAACATAAGAAAATAAGGAAGCTACAACATAACATAAGAAAATAAGGAAGCTAGAACATAAGAAAATAAGGAAGCTACAACATAAGAACATAAGAAAATAAGGAAACTAGAACATAAGAACATAAGAAAATAAGGAAGCTACAACATAAGAACATAAGAAAATAAGGAAACTAGAACATAAGGAAGCTAGAACATAAGAACATAAGGAAGCTAGAACATAAGAACATAAGGAAGCTAGAACATAAGAACATAAGGAAGCTAGAACATAAGAACATAAGGAAGCTAGAACATAAGAACATAAGAACATAAGGAAGCTAGAACATAAGAAAATAAGGAAGCTAGAACATAAGAACATAAGGAAGCTAGAACATAAGAACATAAGAAAATAAGGAAGCTACAACATAAGAACATAAGAAAATAAGGAAACTAGAACATAAGAACATAAGAACATAAGAAAGCTACAAGAGGCCGCAAGACCTACACGTGGTAGTTCCTGTTACTTAATACTACCTACATCTACCTTGCATCCCCATCCATGAATTTATCCAGCCTCCTTTTAAAGCTCCCTATTGACTCCGCACTGACCACCTGACTGAGTCCATTCCAATCATTTACCACCCTATTTGTGAACCAGTTTTTCCCTATTTCCTTTTAAAATCTATGCTTTTCCAGCTTGAATCCGTGACTTCTTGTTCTACCCCGATTACTAACAAGTAGGTACTCTTAAAAAATCCCCCAAAAATCCCTGAGCCACCTGCCTGGGGAGGAGGGTGCTGTATGTTGCTCCTCTGGCCACGCCCTTGTGAAGAACTCCTCCCCCTGAATCCTGGAGGTAGCACGGGCCTAGGGACATGGAGAGATAGGGGTGAGGGCCCAGGGACATGGAGAGATAGGGGTGAGGGCCAGGGACATGGAGAGATAGGGGTGAGGGCCTAGGGACATGGAGAGATAGGGGTGAGGGCCTAGGGACATGGAGAGATAGGGGTGAGGGCCTAGGGACATGGAGAGATAGGGGTGAGGGCCCAGGGACATGGAGAGATAGGGGTGAGGGCCCAGGGACATGGAGAGATGGGGGTGAGGGCTCAGGGACATGGAGAGATAGGGGTGAGGGCCCAGGGACATGGAGAGATAGGGGTGAGGGCCTAGGGACATGGAGAGATAGGGGTGAGGGCCTAGGGACATGGAGAGATAGGGGTGAGGGCCTAGGACATGGAGAGAGGGTAGGGCAGGATGGGAGAGGGGGGCCTAGAGGACATGGAGAGATAGGGGTGAGGGCCTAGGGACATGGAGAGGAGGCCTAGGGCTGGAGGGCGTAGGGGACATGGAGAGATAGGGGTGAGGGCCTAGAGACATGGAGAGAGATGAGGGGTCAGAGCATGGGCGTAGAGACATGGAGACGATAGGGTGATGGGCCTAAAACATGGGAGGATCGGTGAGGGCCCAGGGACATGGAGAGATGGGTGAGGGCCTAGGGACATGGGAGAGATAGGGTGAGGGCTAGGGAATAGAGACAGGGCTGAGGGCTAGGGACATGGAGAGATAGGGTGAGGCTAGACATGAGAGAGTACCTAGGGACATGGGAGAGATAGGGGTGAGGGCCCAGGGACACGAGAGATAGGGGTGAGGGTCTAGGGACATGGAGAGACAGGGGTGAGGGCCTAGGGACATGGAGAGATAGGGTTGAGGGCCTAGGGACATGGAGAGATAGGGGTGAGGGCCCAGGGACATGGAGATAGGACAGGGGAGGGTCTAGGGACATGGGGGATAGGGGTGAGGGCCCAGGGACATGGAGAGAGAGGGTTGAGGGTCTAGGGACATGGAGATAGGGGTGAGGGCCTAGGGACATGGAGAGAAGGGTGAGGGTCGAATGGGGATCTAGGGGACATGGAGGCAGGACAGGGGTGAGGGCCTAGGGAGGGAACAGGGCGATGGGATAGTGGGACATGGCAGAGACAGGGGTGAGGGGCTAGGGACATGGAGAGACAGGGGTGAGGGTCTAGGGACATGGAGAGATAGGGGTGAGGGCCAGGGACATGGAGAGACAGGGGTGAGGGCCTGAGGATGGGACAGGGTGAGGGACAGGGTGGAGGGTGTAGGGAGTGGAGAGACAGGTGGAGAGACAGGGGTAGGGCCATGGAGAGACAGGGTGAGGGACCAGGGGGAGGTCTGGGACATGGGATGAGGGCAGGGACATGGAGAGATAGGGGTGAGGGTCGATGGGACATGGAGGATATGGGTAGGGTCAGGGACATGGAGGGAGACAGGGGTGAGGGCTAGGGACATGGAGAGACAGGGGTGAGGGCTAGGGACATGGAGAGACGGGGTGAGGGCCTGAGGGACATGGAAAACAGGGAGGGTGAGGGCTAGGGACATGGGGAAGGGGTGAGGCCTAGGGACATGGAGAGACAGGGGTGAGGGTCTAGGGACATGGAGAGATAGGGGTGAGGGCCTAGGGACATGGAGAGAAGGGGGAGGGTCTAGGGACATGGAGATCAGGGTGGGAGGCCTAGAGAAGAGATGGAGGGACTAGGGACATGGAAGGGTGCTAGGGACATGGAGAGATAGGGGTGGGGGTCTAGGGACATGGAGATAGGTAGGGTCAGGGACATGGACAGTGGGGAGAGGGCCTGAGGGACTGGAGGATAGGAGGTAGGGTTAGAGGGACATGGAGAGATAGGGGTGAGGTCTAGGGACATGGAGAGATAGGGGTGAGGGCCTAGGACATGGAGAGATAGGGGTGAGGGTCTAGGGACATGGAGATAGGGGTGAGGGTCTAGGGACATGGAGAGAAGGGGTGAGGGTCTAGGGACATGGAGATAGGGGTGAGGGCCTAGGGACATGGAGAGATAGGGGGGAGGGCCAGGGACAGGAGAGATAGGGGTGAGGGCCCAGGGACATGGAGAGATAGGGGTGAGGGTCTAGGGACATGGAGAGACAGGGGTGAGGGTCTAGGGACATGGAGAGATAGGGGTGAGGGCCCAGGGACATGGAGAGATAGGGGTGAGGGTCTAGGGACATGGAGAGACAGGGGTGAGGGCCTAGGGACATGGAGAGACAGGGGTGAGGGTCTAGGGACATGGAGAGACAGGGGTGAGGGCCTAGGGACATGGAGAGATAGGGGTGAGGGCCCAGGGACATGGAGAGATAGGGGTGAGGGCCCAGGGACATGGAGAGATAGGGGTGAGGGCCCAGGGACATGGAGAGATAGGGGTGAGGGCCCAGGGACATGGAGAGATAGGGGTGAGGGTCTAGGGACATGGAGAGACAGGGGTGAGGGTCTAGGGACATGGAGACAGGGGTGAGGGCCTAGGGACATGGAGAGATAGGGGTGAGGGCCTAGGGACATGGAGATAGGGGTGAGGGCCTAGGGACATGGAGATAGGGGTGAGGGCCCAGGGACATGGAGAGATAGGGGTGAGGGCCCAGGGATATGGAGAGATAGGGGTGAGGGCCCAGGGACATGGAGAGATAGGGGTGAGGGTCTAGGGACATGGAGAGATAGGGGTGAGGGCCCAGGGACATGGAGAGATAGGGGTGAGGGCCCAGGGACATGGAGAGATAGGGGTGAGGGCCCAGGGACATGGAGAGATAGGGGTGAGGGTCTAGGGACATGGAGAGACAGGGGTGAGGGTCTAGGGACATGGAGACAGGGGTGAGGGTCTAGGGACATGGAGAGATAGGGGTGAGGGCCTAGGGACATGGAGATAGGGGTGAGGGCCTAGGGACATGGAGATAGGGGTGAGGGCCCAGGGACATGGAGAGATAGGGGTGAGGGCCCAGGGATATGGAGAGATAGGGGTGAGGGCCCAGGGACATGGAGAGATAGGGGTGAGGGCCCAGGGACATGGAGAGATAGGGGTGAGGGTCTAGGGACATGGAGAGACAGGGGTGAGGGTCTAGGGACATGGAGACAGGGGTGAGGGCCTAGGGACATGGAGAGATAGGGGTGAGGGCCTAGGGACATGGAGAGATAGGGGTGAGGGCCTAGAGACATGGAGAGATAGGGGTGAGGGCCTAGGGACATGGAGACAGGGGTGAGGGTCTAGGGACATGGAGAGATAGGGGTGCAGGGAGGAAGTTATAATCCTATGCAGAAGATATTTTCAGGAACACAATCCTTCAGTGTGATTATTTCTTATTATGAAAGGAGTGCTAGAGTTTTGACATATTCTAAACAGCAATGCAATATGTTTTCCCTATTCATTTTACTTACCTCAATAGCCAAATGCATTAAAACTGTGGATATAAATATTTCTTTCCAACCATTACAGTACCAATCCTCATAAATCACTCTTAGTCTTCCATGAGTTCCAGGAGTAATGATACCAAGGATAGTATACAGAGGTCTTGTATTATATCTATCTAGAGGTCTATGTATATTATTATTAGAGATCTTGTATATTATCTATCTAGAGGTCTATGTATATTATTATTAGAGATCTTGTATATTATCTATCTAGAGGTCTATGTATATAATTATTAGAGATCTTGTATATTATCTATCTAGAGGTCTATGTATATTATTATGAGAGATCTTGTATATTATCTATCTAGAGGTCTATGTATATTATTATGAGAGATCTTGTATATTATCTATCTAGAGGTCTATGTATATTATTATTAGAGATCTTGTATATTATCTATCTAGAGGTCTATGTATATAATTATTAGAGATCTTGTATATTATCTATCTAGAGGTCTATGTATATTATTATTAGAGATATCTTGTATATTATCTATCTAGAGGTCTATGTATACTATTATGAGAGAGATCTTGTATATTATCCTTGAATGGTACTGTATAAAGTAGACATGATCAGGAGTGAGGTGTGTCATGCTGCGTGTGGGTGCCATGAAGGGTGTGCCAGGTTACCTCTGTCGCTGCTCGCTGCCATCGCGTCCGGGGCTCCAATGGGGTGGTCTCAGCTGCCTCCCCACTCTCTATGTGCTGGGGTGGATACGCACTACTAGGGTAAAGGTTTTAGACTATCCTTAAGCTAATGTATCAGGAGTGTTGTCTTATATCCTCCAGAGCAAAGCAAACACCAATTCTTAGTCTCATTGTTCCACACATTGAGGTACACTGGCTTCTACACCTTAACCCCTCGAGACCAAGAACGTAATTTCTATTGTAATTTGGGTACCATTAGATGATTTTCAGTGAATATAAGCAATATTTTATAGATATGACCTGTTTAGTATCCTTGTCCACTAACTAATTTGGTATATTCAGTTACTTTTCGTAATTTTTTGGCTCTAAAACATACAATTTTTTATAGCCAAAAGGAAAGATCTGGGCGTGAAGGGGTTAAGCTACACTTGTTTCTACTACAATACAACACTGCTACAGGCATCTCTGCAACAATGCTGTGATACAGGGAGGGCCCGAAGATACGAGCAGTTAGGTTCCACCTGGCATACTCGTAAAGCGAAATCTCGTATAACGAAACGCATAACTAATGATAAAATATAGGTTTGGTTCCAGGACCCCATCAATTAAAAAAAATTAAAAAAAAAAAAAAAAAATAAATATATATTTAAAGCTAAAATAAACTATAGCAAACACAACAAACACACAGCGTCTATATTACCCACACTGTGATACCTATTCTGTAGAAAAAGCATTCTGAAAGAGAAAATAGCACACAAAATAACATAACTGCACATTAATTAAACATAAAACATGCATAACAAGCAAAAAAGACGTTGTAATGTAGGGGACGCCACGTGATACAAGAGAAGGTAGTGTAGCGGTCCCAAGTTGGGGCCCCACACCTGCTAA